>PVJI01002499.1:0-144032 GCA_004026765.1 Micronycteris hirsuta | reverse complement strand
TATTCGGTCTTTTATAAATGTCTCTGAGGTTTCTGAGTCCCTCCTCATTTTTTTGAATTCTTGTTTCTTCCTTCTGGTCCATCCCATTGGTTTGAGATCCAACCTCCTTTTTTTCCCTATTGGTTCCCTGTAAATCTTCCTCCATTATCCTTATCGTATTCTTCATCTGTTCAACTATTTGCGTCCACCTATTTTCCAGGTTTGTTAACAATTTGATTACAAGCATTTTAAACTGCACATCTGATAGGTTGACTATGTCGTCATCCATTAGTTGTAATTTGTTGTGGTCCTTCTTTTTGGCCATTTTCATTCTTTTTATCTCGGTGCACTTGTCAGCTGGCAGATGCCTGCGACCTGGGTCACTTTTTGGATGACGTTGCCTCTGGGGGCGGGGTCTGGGAGGAAGCAATGGCGGCCTCCGATCACCGAGGGCTCCCGTCACTCCTCCTCTCCCCAGCTCCCCACCGCCTCCTCTGCCAGACTCGGCTCTGCTGGCTCAGCCCTGGCCTCTCTCTGGCAGTGTCGCTGGCTTGCGGGATTCACCCGTTGTTTGGAGCCACGCCTTGTTCAGGCACTGGCGGCCTGAGTAGCGGTGTAAGTCGCGGCATGAGTGAGACCCTCCGTCAGCGCTGCTTCCTCCGCCCGTTTCTGCCCTGCTTACCGGCCTGGATGTTCGTCTTCTCCTACCTCCTGGGTGTCAGACTTCCCTTCAGTTCGATTCTGTCCGTTCTGGTTGTTTAATTTTTTGCTACTGCTTTCATTGTATGGACATTCTGGATGTGCGGGCAGCGAGTGCGACCACCTACGCTGCCATCTTGGCGGAAGTCCGGCTTTCCTATTTCTTTATGGCACCATTCTTTTTCTCAGTCACGGTTTTACAATCCCCAAATCATCTTTACTTCCTCCTCTTCCCATACTCTGCTCTACTCTCTCAGGAAATCATTCTCCAAGCCCCGCTGCTTTTCCTTGTGAGTGAGCCTCACTGGGTCCTTCCCGAACTCTTGCATCTACCTCTGAATGGCTTCAGTGGTGACTGCTGTCTGACTCACGGTAGTTGCATTACAATGGATCAGCTGTGATTTGTTTGGCTCTTTGAAGTGCAAACACATTCTCTGGATAATCTGAGGTTACAGTGGGTCTAATTGATCTTTTTTATTAATAAGTTCTCAACTACAATCTGCCTTGACTTCCTGAGTTAAAAAAAAAAAGCCTCCAGTCGTTCCTTCTATATTTATCCTTCACTCTCAAGCTACTACCAGATTCACAGCACTTCTGACTTCACAACAAGCAATTCTTTGTAGCTGATTGTCCTACAATTTAACTCAATTCAATTCAATTCTGACACTATGTACCTAGAGAGAGCAACAGATCCCACAGGTCAGGAGCTCAGGCCCACAAGACTGCTCCCAACTCACTTCAGATGCCAACTGTAAATCTATATTGTCACCTGTGCTTCTGACCAATATATCTGAGGTTCCCACTACACCCTCTCTGGGGGTTGATTATTTTTCTGAGTGGCTCACAGAACTGAGGCAAACACTTACATTTACCAGCTTCATTAAGAATGTGATAAAGGACACAGATGAATAGCCAGATGAAGAGATACATGGGGCGAGGTGCATCACCCTCCTGCAAGGGAAGTGTGCACCCACCTGGAAGCTCTCTGCACCTGTATCGGTAGGACTGTGGAGGTTTCCTCATATAGGCATGATCAACGATCAGCTCTGTTTCTGTCCCATCTCCCCTCTCTGGCAGACGGGGGGTGGGGGGGGTGGGGGGGCAGGTGGCTGAAAAGTCCAAGCTTCTAACCATGGATTGGTCTTTCTGGTGACCAGCTCCCACCCCGGAGCCCACCCAGAGTCACCCTATGAGAACAAAAGATGCTCCTAGTGCTCTCGTCACTTAGGAAATTATCATAAGGATTTCAGGAGCTTTGTGCCAGGAACCAGGGTTATATGCAGGTAAATGTGTATAAATTATATAGTATATATTAAATCATAAATTTTATATGATTAATTTATATAAATTATATAATTTTATATAATATATGAATTATATAAAATAGTATGTTAGGTTTATACATAATATAATATAATCTATTTATAATTTATATATAATATATTATATATTTCTATAATATACAAATTTATATAAAATATATAAATACATATCTATGTATATAGAGAGATTTATATCTACATATATAAAGAGGGATTTTTTCCTGTTATGTCGGATCTCTGAACGGGTTTCTCCACTCCAGCCCCTTCCCTTCACTCATCCCATACTTCTTCCAGATGAAGCCTATCAAAGACTCCTTTTCTCATCTCATTTTTTTCTCAAAACTCCACAGGTTTTCCCATTGCCATTACTAATAAACCTCAAACTCTCTTGCTAGATTGCCAAAGCCAGCACACCTGAGCATTCCTGGCCGCTATTTCCGACCTGAGCTCCAGCTACCCAAGGCCACTCGCGCGTCCTATCATCACTGACTCCCAGGCTGCCGCTCCTCTCCTTTCTCTGACGGCTGGAAGGCAGGCTGCTTAACATACAAGGACAATTAACTCAGGGTTCAGAAAAGATACATTTCAGGCACAAAATAAAAATGTTAATAATAATGCTTCCTGGTTCCCAGATTTAAAAAGCACTGGAATGAATTTAAATTCCACCAGTCTTGTGCTAAATGTTTAATTAGCAAGAAAGCATGTCCTATTTCTAATTTGAAAATACTATTATATTGATTATAGTCATGCAACTTTAGGTTCTATCACTCTCTCTAAGTAATAACTGAAGGCAGGGGCTTTAACATGCATAACTTTTTATATCCCTCATTCTCCCTACTGGTATGTAATAGGTTCAAAATACCTATTTTTGCTGAGTGCTGGCTTGGTAAAAACAATTACCCAGTTTTTTTATGATTGGTCTTTCAAAACTAGTTTCTACCATGGTACATTTTTTACATCCTAAGGTGCAAGAAGCTATAAAATTTTTGTTATTGATCCTGAATATTCTTCAGGAAATTCCTTTCTCTAAGCCCTATTCTTGTCCTTTTCATTAGAACAAGTATCGTGTCCGTCCATCGTGTGGATTTATCACTTGGATTCTGAGTGGCTTTGTGAAAGGGATAGAATCTCTTGACAAATCTCCGGACTGTTGAGCCACATTGTTTTTAAATCAGCCTTTGGAAAGGCAGATACTTACAGATAATTACGAATGTTGTTCTGCCTTTGTCAGAGAATATTAATCCAGGATTTAGCATTAAACTAATATTAATGAACAGTTAATGCGCACACAACCAACAGTATCGGAAACAAGCAGCCATTCAGTCGCCAGAGATGGCAGTCACTGGAGACTGAGTTCCAGAGATAAGGTTCAAATCGCATGATCTTGAAGTCTCTTTTACCCTGTTCACATATTAATAAGGAGGCTCACGCTTGGACTCTCTTGGGATCCCAAGAAAGAATGGACTCCTCTACGAAAGTTCGGAGGTCTGAGTAGGCTAGGGAGGCTTTCAAAGGAAGTTATACTCACCACCCGCTGTTCAGTTTGCTTCCAGGCCCTGGGGGTTCTGTCTGCTGTGAAAGGGGGTTCTCTCCCTTGTCCCCAGGGAGCCAGATGCCTCCGCATGATGCCAGTGTTTGAAATGCTATGTCCTTGTTTATTTATATTTCTGGGACTGTTAGACTGTAAACTGTTTGAGGGCAGGAGCTATTCCTCATTTGTCTTGCTGATTTCAGCACACAACACAGTGCCTGACACATAGTAGGCATCGCCAAACCTTTATAGAGGTAATGGATAAGCAGAAGAGGAGATGAAAGAAAAGGAAGGAAAAGAACTCAGGGACGTGGACAAGAGCGTGGTGACTGCGGCGGGGAGGGCGATGGGGAAGGCGGAAGAGTGTATGGGGGATAAACGGTAATGGAAAAATACAATAAAAATGCGCTATTAAAAACATTTCAAAAAGAAAAGGAGAAAAGGGTGAGAGGAGAAAAGAAGGAGAGGAGAAGACCTGACCTACCACGGACATGAGCTTATCTGACAGGATACAAATAGGAACTGACCACTTAGGGAAAGTCCTAGGCTCCAGCTTGAAGCAGAGCACGCTTTCCACCCGCACATTCCAAACAAGTCGGGGATTCTGAAACATGGAGGGAGAGGGAAGGCCGTGGCGGCAGAGTGACCGTTACCCCCTCACCCACAGTCGTCCCTAACAGAACGAGGAGCCAGCAGTTAAAGCACAGGCTCTGAGATTAAAATGCCCTGCTTTAAGTGTTTGATGGTTTAGAACTTAAAACTGTTGGAAGCTTATGTCCTTTACTTATTTTCATATCTTCTGTCTCCTCACTATGTCAGCTTCATGGGAACAGAAATCTTATCCTCCTTGTTCACTGCTGTATCCCCAGCATCCAGCAGAGTGTCGGCTCCAAAGTAAGGACTAACAAAACATGTGTGGAACAAATGAATGAACGAACGAACGAATGAATGAGTGAATGGATAAACAAATGGCTTCAAATCTCAGCTTGACCACTTTTAAGCTGTGTGACCTTAGGTAAATTATTTACCCTCTCTGGGCTTTATATTCTCCCACCTTTATAGGGTTGTGGATTGGAAGAAATAATATATATATAAAATATTGGCACCGTGCCTGATACATATAAGAACTAAGTATAATTAGCTATTGTGCCAAGGGAAAACTTCAAAATAATAATAGAATTTCCCCCATGGTATTCCTTTTTGCCAACTGACCACCTTGTGAGGCGCTAGATCTTAAAAGAGATCATTGCCTTAGGAGGAATTTAAAAAGGACAGAGGAGTTGAAAACTAGCTGTTGGGTTTCAAAAGTCATTTGTAAGTTTGATCATGAATTTTAGAGACTTCTTGAGAGTAAAAACAAAGCTATCCCATTCACCATGCCCTTTTTCTAGCTAACTAGAAATCCCTGGGCTGGTAGTTGAAAGGAAATCCAAAGGAAACGCAAATATTGTGTGTCCTTGAGACAAGGGGCCTGCACCGAAGTAGGGTGTAGAAACATTGTGGATGTTTGTGGAAACTGAGAGCCAGAGGCACCTGGTTCTGCCTCCTTTTCCAGGTAGACAGGCCTGCTTCAATTCCCAAGTCCAGAGTGAATTGGGGGCACCAGAAAGAAGGGCCGCCCTTCCTCAGAACCCCCTCCGTATGCCTTGCACACATCAGGCAGCCAGAGCAGGGTCTGGAGGGGCTGCACATCGACGGGGACAGCTGTGCGACTCACACCAGCCACTTCACACTGCGCGCTTCCAAGGACACGTGGTGCCACGTGGAGCCAACGTAAAAATGAAATGTAGTTATAAAACAAAGCGGAGCTTCTTGCATAGTCGAGCTTAATGCAATGGAATGAGGCTAAGGAGACGAGGAGGAGGAAGACCCTGCAACGGGCACGTGCTATGGATAGGATTACCCAGTGGCGAGAAAAAGGAGAGGAGGCACGAGAAATGACAGCACAGTGTCACTCCCCTTTAGAATCACCCTCCTCACTCCTGTGCTCCCAAATGTCGCCTCTTGTTCTAATTCTCTCACTTGCTAGCTGAGCAGCCCTGGCCTCTTTTCACTTCAGTTTCCTCATCTGTAAGTTGGGTATTATAATAGCTCCTACTGTAATGTGCCTTGTCCTATAATGACGTGAGATATAAAGGTGTTTATAACATGTAAACTGCTATATAGATATGAGGAGTATTTGCTGTTCTGATTCTTACATCGTTAAAGACTTCAATATATATGAGAAGGTCTATTCTGCATACGGAGGAAAAATACCTGAGTCACATTTGTAGGCAACTGCTCTAGGAATATGTTTTCAGTTTTAGGAATCTAACCCTCATCTGTTTCTCCAACCAGAGTCCTTTTCACGAGCAGGTGCATGAGTGGAAGGATCTATGTAGGCTGCAAAATCAAGTACTCAGAGCGTGGTGGGACTTAGATCTTTTTGAAGAAATGAATGAGAAAGAAATATTTCTGTTTTATGTGTCTGTCTCTGAAATCGACTTTTATCAGTACTTAGGTGACATAGATATTAATTCTGGTGACTTTATTTTTCCAGAAACACCCCTAGAAAAAGCCATTTGTGATTTAAGTTTGTTTCAGGTCACTTTTGCACATTTGTTGAAAAAGAGTCTTGTTTACCATTTGACTTCTTTGGAACTCTGAGTTTTCCCCAGAATCAAGGCAAGAATGGTACACCCGAGTTGGATTCGGGTGAGCAAATGCTGCTTCCCGTCCTCCCTGTTTCCTCAGACTGTGCTCTCTGTCCCCAGTGAGAGCGGCCATGCTTCACTGCGGGGCTTCTGGGAACCGTGAGACAGTCACTGCCTTTGAGTGGGGAGGACAGTTCTTCTCGGGCTTGAGGTTTGCACAGTGGGTACTATGGCAACACTCTGGATGAAGGATATGATTAGTATGCAAATCCTCATCACTGTCATTATAAGAAAGTTAGATTTCAGCACATTAAAGGGGTATTTTGCAATTACACTGAACATATTTATGTTTACCACATTTTCTTGTCTCAATTTTAAATTAAGCAGACCCATTTTTAATTTGAAATCTGCTCATGTTGAACAATTTAGGGATAGATAATGACTGCCTTTACATTTAGGTGATATTAAAAAGGGGTGTGTGTGTGTGTGTGTGTGTGTGTGTTCCTGTCTTTAGCTATTTGCAAACAGAAAAATGCACCAATTTGTAAACACAGAAGACACACAGCTTCTATATGTGTGTTGCTATACAGTCTCTTCGCTCACTGGGGCGTCCTGTGTTGTTGTTGTTGTTTTATCTAAAGAATGTTTTGCAAATAGCTCCTTACTAATTACACAAATTCCATTGGATTTTACAAGTAGAAATGCGAACAAGGACAGTTTAAAGCATAACTGGAAAACTGGCTTTCTGCTCAGTGAGGTCACCTAGAAATAACACTCTAGAGAACAGAACAGTTGTCCCCGTTTTCCCAGAGGGTGGCCTTCTCTTCCCCGTGCCGCCTGGGACTCAGGCTCCCACCCGCAGAGAGCAGGGCTGGGTGCGTCTGTGCTCTGACAGCTGTGAGAGCTGGGAGGCTTAGGCTGTGATCTGTTTGGACACAAATAAAAAACATTCTCTTATTTATGCAGAGATTGCGCATCAGAGAGTGCAGTGGTCCCTCTCTCCTCGGAACCCAAAACACCCTATTCACCCGCCCATCAGGCTTGATTCTTTCATTGTTAAATGTTTCCTATTTACATCTGTTGTGTCTCCTTCACCCATCTCTTTATACCGTACCCTGGGCCGGGTGTAAGCAGGTAAGTATACATTGATCTGCTTCGCTAACACTTGGTCTAGATGTTGGACAGGAAAGAAGAAGCTCCATGGCAACTGCCTACCTGTGAGCATGCCTTCATTCACCACGCAGCTTCCATCAATCAGAACAGCATCACATGGCAACGAAAACTTGCCTGGGAGAATAAGGACATCTCCAGGGACCAAGAGATGGGATTCCAGCTCCTGCAAACCTACACGACAGCACAGTTTCCATGACTATCTAAGCTTTTCCTGTGTTTACTTTAAAATGAAAGTGACTGAAAACTCTTGTCAACCTGTTGGCAATAACTGCCCTGTGTGCTCACCTGCCCCCCTCATCCCGATTCCCAGAAACCAGGGTCAGGGAATTGATTCCTGGGCCATAGCAAAGGATTAGCTCAGCAACAAGACCCCATCTTGACCCTAGTTCCTGGGACAGTGCTCCACCCACAGAAGACGCTCCAGGACCTTGCTCAGCAGAAGACTGCCCCTTTGCCGCTGCTTACTCTCTTTGGCTGAGTTCCTGCCCTCTGTGGCACACTCTGTCCTTTGAATAAGACCTAAGGTGAAACTTCCAGACAGCATCTGCTGCCCTGGGGTACAGCTTCTCATTACTCACAAAGGCCATGACCACCTCCTGCCCCCCAGGCTACATCAAGAGCAAATGCCAGTGTCCAACGAGCCATCTACAAGCCTCATTCAAGCTTGCGTTCTGGATAACAGATCAAAATGTATAATGCAGCGTCTGTTTGGTATGGTTAGTTAGGGAAATCAAAAAGGCATAAGAGGGCTTACCCAGTAACATTCCAATGAGTGAAATATGGAGGGCAGAGGAAATTGGAAGTAACCCACATACTGAGTGACAATGGTTTAATCAAGGCTGAGAGAGGATAAGCCATGCGAGGTACATAGGGTACAAAATTCAACAAAGTCCTTGTTCTCAGGATTCCTGCAGGTACAGGTCAGCATTCGCATGGTCTTGCCTTCTTAAATTTTCATCTCAGATGCTCTGTTTGCCTCACCTTAGCCCCAGGCCTGGGTTCAATCAGCAAAGCCTGTTTCTCATGGACTAATAACAGTAAATGAGGTGGGATGTACCCTGAAATATTAGGATGCTAGAGATGGCAGAACACATGCCACTTACCCTTGTCTTTTACAGTGATTGTAACTTGGACTTTGTTGTGATCCTCCACAAGGTTGTGCAGCTTCACTGATTGCTATCAATCGAAAACCAACATTTATATATTAGATAGTCTATAACCTGAAAACCACATGATCTCAAAACAGTAAATGGCAAACTGATTCTGAGCAAAGACTCAAGTTCCACTTTTGATGCTCCTGCTTCCCTGCCCCAAGCCCTGCTTTATCGAGCCCCCTATTTGCAGAAGCAGCTATGCTCGCTAGTTTAACGCTATTTCAATCCAAGGAAAAATAATGCACAGCCACTGCCCCAAAGGACCTGAGCTAAAGCACAGAGGCTTCACTCCTGGAGGATGTTGGGTTAGGCTGGGGAAGAATGAGATCACACACAGGTCACTTCCCCCTCTGTGCCTGTTTCCCTGCCTGTAAAACGACAAAGCTGAATGTGATTTGTAAGTGACATGCCATTGTGAGAGTCTGTGAAGACTGAGGTTGTGTTTTGACTGCATGTGGAACAGGCATCCCCTCCTTTGTGGCCTGGTGGATTTTCGTGTTGGGTAAGTCTGCAGAGTGGCGTCACACAGCTTCTGCTGGTATCCTGAGGCTTCCACTTACGAGTTCTTTAGCTTGTTTAACACCTTTTTCTGCATCTGAAAGTGGAGATAACTGTATCTATTTTATAGAGCTGTTTTAGTTAGTTAATTTTCATCTTAATTATCCCTTTGGATGGTACTGACTACTATGGTAAGAGCTCAAAGAGTGTTAATGATTAATAAGTTGTTGGAAAAACAGTTGTCTGGGTATACCGGCTGGAAAAATTTGCTTGAGGTGGAATTCGTTGAGGTATGACCTTGTGCAAAGCAGAGGAAATGGAAGCATCCTGGAGAAATGGAGGCAGCTTCTCCTAGGATAACTCAAGAGACAGGAGGGCAGAGGTGAGAGGACTGTTGTTCATACAGTTCCCCACGCCGACTGTAGCGCCATCGGCTGGAGGGAGTGGGTTACTGCCCCAGCTGGGGCCCTGGAAGGCGCTGCCCATCTCTGTAGGTGTCAGTTACTTGAGTACCTCTAAGTAGAAAAGGTCTGAATACTGTCAACAATACTTAAACACAGCTTAAGCGAATTCAGATATGAACTTTTTCCCTTTTAGATGTTAGAGAAAATTATTTTTATCTGTTCTGTGGATGATTTTTAACATTACAAATGTCACCAGGCTAAGACAAGCATCATACATAATTATGCAACTTTCCTCTTGAGAGAACATAATGAATTCTGTGTTAATATTTATATAGAACGATTTATTATTTATTCCGGTTTTGCATGAAAAGCTAAACTTCAATCATTTGGACCAATTGAGTGGAAGAAGTGACATTACCATTAGGTACGCACTCACTGCCCTACCGTGCCTTCCTGAGGCTGGCCTGTTGGGGCACTCATTTTAATGATGGACAACATGAGACAGTCCATGGTGGTGCTGTGGCAGGAGCACCGGACTCGGTCAGGATTCCTGAGGTGTGGCTCAGGCTTCCCCGTTAACCAGCTATGTGCCAGATACCAGAAATGTCACCGTGTCAGTTAGTGTTTCTTCTGTAGACAAATTAAATTGGATCATTTTCCAGTTCCCTTCAAGCTCTAAAATGGCATTATATTGATTTATTTTGTAGATCAGAGTTTTATTAAAAACCTCCAAGACTTCACAGAAGAAATACCCAGAGTAATAAAATGACTCAAATTATCATTCTTTTTTGAAGCAGTTTAAAACTTGTTACACAACTACTTTGTGTCAGGCACTGTTATAAGCACTTGGAATATACTGATTGATTTTTTTAATTTTTAAAGTAATCCTATAATGAAAATGTTATTATCTCCAATGTACATATAACAAAACAAAAACAGAAAAAAACAGGGGTTTGGAAATGTTTGAGTAACTTACCCACAGTCATATACTAAGTATTAAGAATGACAATCAAACCCAGTTCATCCGGCTCTAAAGCCTTTTCTATTGATGAATATGTTTTCCTAAAGTGCTTGGAAACAGCCCTTTTTCCTTTAAGAAGATAAACATTCTTCATGAGAAATTTCTTTAAGTTATTTTCTTGCTTTGCAAACTCTTTTAGTCAATGCCATGACAACTTCACCCTAGCTTAAGAGGTTGATAATGAACACATTTGAAAGTGATGAAGTAGGAGTTAAGAATGCTTGACTGTAATTCTCAACACACTCATTATGGCACGAAGCTGGATTTGTTTATCAGACTTAGCATTCTTTATAACCTGCCTTGCTTCCATGACTTTGCTCAAGCTATTCCCTAGCATGTTCATCACAGTTTTCTACCAGCAAACTCTTACTAATCCTTCACATGAAGCCCTGCTCAAATGCCACCTCCACTCTAAAAGTCCCTACCATCCCCAGGAAAGATGAATTGTTCTGCTCTCTGTGTTCCCACCTGTATTAGTGTTCTGACCACATTCCATTACAGCTATCTGTCTCCTTGTCAGGGCTCCCCTGCAGGTCAGGCACTTCAAAAAAGGGACCATGTGCTCACCTATGTATCCCCTGAAGTTTATCACATAGTAGGCCCTTAGAAAATATTTCTTTCATCGAACTGAATTGTTCTACTTCTCCAACAATATTGGAATAGGATAATGTAAGCACCGTCTTTGAGCTAATGTACTCAGAAGCTCTCCAAACACAGGTTTCTATGACAACCAACCAGCTAGGAGAAAGCAAGTGCTGTGATGCTTCCCTGATATTGAAGCTCACTACCTGATTTCCATTAGGCCCCCTCTGGTTCTCTTGTCCCAGTTCAGTAGGACCAGAATCAGTTTCCAGGACTAATTTGCATAGTGTTATCATTTGGCATTTGTTGCTGTGCGTCCTTGTGTTTGCTGTGGCCGGATTTCCTCCAGAGATGAGTTACAGGGTCAGGTGTCCCTTGAGCCTGGCTCAGTCCTGAGTGACACAGCGTGGGTTGGATACTCTCGGCACTATTTCTAGCAGCCACCCGTGGAGCCAGCAATGGAGGATGCAATACGGTTCAATGGAAATACAGTTGAGTGCCAAGGTCTACACTCAAACCTGTACCAAACTTGTTAGAAAGGGGCTGCACAGAGTGTTTCTGGCTTAGGCAAGATAAGGTCTCTCTGTGCAGCCTGATTTAGGGCTACAGGAGATGCAGGAAGATATTTTATTCCACCCCTGTCAACACCTCCCTTCTTATAACTTTAAAAACATGTATTTGTTTAGCATGGTAGGGGATGGAAACATATGCTTCTTCATTCCTACCAACATCCTTCCCCAAATCTGCTCTTTGTTATAAAATTATCAAACAATCATTTACGGCCCCAAGGAAGCTCATAGGTCTCTGAAATTGTGCTCAATGGGACTGGAACAATGGAATATCGTAACTGGGGGAAATTGTAACCCACCCCACCATTCTTCTAACATTGTCTCTGTACGTGCCGACTCTAATATGTAGTTTGTAGATAAACAGCATGTTTGTATAAGAATCCTAGGAACTAACTTCAAAGGATACAGACTCTGACCTTCAGGCAAGGCATCCCAGCTCCAGCAGATTTGGGGACGTTCCTCCATGGAGCCGGGATGACGTGAGGCTGAGATGATGCGGAGCCGGGATGACTGAACCAGGGTGCTGCACACGGGCCGTCACTGGCCTTATCGGAATGCACTGTGCTCGTCTGCGTGCAGAGAACTTTAAACCCCCTCCCTTGATCTCTTTGTTCTGTCCCCCTCTCCCCCTTTATAAAAACCTCTGCCTCCATTCAGAGTAGAAATGGGCTTTGAGACAAGACTCCCCCGTCTTCCAGGTGGGAGGCACCTGAAAATAAACCACTTTCCTTCACATCAGCACCTGCCTCTCGAGTTTTGGCTTCCATAGCAGCGGGCAACCGGACCTGCATTCCATTCCAGGACAGTTTGTTGTTCTTGACCTGGAGTCAGGAAACTTGTGGCTAAGGTCTAGGGTGTGAGCAAGTCACTTCACCTCTCTGAACCCTGACCTCCCCTTTCAGGGGGTGGGAGGCAGAACAGTTGTGTGTGTATCACTTTGTGTTTGCCATGTCCACACAGCACAAACATCACGGCCCTGGGAGCCGTTGCAAACTACGAAGTGCTAAGTAGATATTGACTATTGAGGGTTTGTGATTTAAATTGCAAAGATACAGTTTCAGGAAGCTGGCCCATTTTGTATAGTGTCACAAGATGCTTTACAGGTTGGGCTAGATAAGCTTGTATTAATAAATACTAACTGCTAATAGGATTAGTGTCTGCTTCTTGAAAAAGTCTTTTGCAATACTGCTGTCAAATCTGCAGTTCTTATGTTAGTCAGTGTTTTGAGCACAAGCATTTAGAAATGTTAAAATGTAGATCTGAAATGTTTAAAATTCTTTTAAAAAGGATTTGAAGATAAATATTTAAAAAGCTACAAATAGAGGAAAATTGTGGAGGAGGGCACATGCAGAAGCAGAGCAGGAAAACCAGGAACCATAAAGAGAAGAGAAATATATTTGATTAGACACATTTTAAATGTCTGACAAATGTCAAGGTCAAGAAAAGAAAAAAAGAGACTAAAAAATAAAACTTTTCGCCCTGACTGGTTTGGCTCAGTGGATCGAATGCCAGTCTGCCAACCAAAGGGTCACCAGTTTGATTCCCAGTCAGGTCATGTGCCTGGGTTGCTGGCCAGGTCCCCAGATGGGGCGCGTGAGAGGCAGCCACACATTGATGTTTCTCTCCCTCTCTTTCTCCCTCCCTTCCTCTCTCCCTAAAAATACATAAATAAAGTCTTTTTAAAAAAATGTTTTTTCCACGTATATGATAGATATAAAGAGGCAGTAAATAGAAAAAATATGAATTGTTATTAAACAAAGAAAAGTGTATGTCTTTTCACTAGTAATTAGGGAAATGTAAATTAAAACATAAATGAGATATCATTTTTTAAAAGCATATTAGATTGAAAAATTTTAAATGTCAACATATAACACCAAATGTTGGTGAAGATCTGGGGAAATGAATACTTTCATATGTTTCTGAAAGGAGAATAAATTATTTAATTTGAGGAAAATAACATCATATCTATTAGCATACAAATTATGCATATTTTGGATTTAACAACTGGGCTAAAATGTAAATGTTAATATATAAGGACACACCTATATAGTAGTTATGTTTAATTCAAAATATTTGTGGTGGAAAAAATTGAAGAGGAAACTCATTATTTTTCATAAATAAGAGAATAGTTGAGTAAATTATGGTACCATGGAATATTACATCATTATTTTTAAACATCATCTATAAGTATCTGCTTACTTGGTGGGTGGACATTTTGTATACTGTAAAGTTAAAAAAAAAAAACAAAACCGCAACTTCCAAATTAATGTCCGTAATAAGATCATCCTTTAGTAAAACAAACTAATAAATACATAATTTAATCTCCATAAAAACTTGTATTTCTGTGTATTTTATAGAGTAAAGACAATGAAGAAATGTGTTCATATGATGATTAAATAAATAGGTAGATAGATAAATGAATCGATAGATGTATTTGAGATCTCAGTGCTTGAATTTGTCTTTTTGTGGCTTCCCCTAAAACAATAGCTCTTAAACCTTTAGAATACATAGAAATCACCTGTTATAAAACAGTTAAAAAGTGAAGATTCCTGTTATCACCCTGGATATTTTGATTTAATAGGTCAACAACTCAGGAAATCTCAAGTAATTCTCTCGCTGAAACATGGCTTTCTAGAATACAGAATCAACCCTATTTTTTTCTACAACCTTTCCCCTAACTCTTACACATAAATTTCTGTATTTATTTTTAGTTTCCTTAAAGAAAGGTAGACCTGAGCTCCAAAGGAGGGAATAGACATTGTGAAAGGATTTTCAAAGAGAGACTGAAATTTGTCATAAACACAGAGATGGGAAATGTGTAGGACAAAGACAGTATTTAACTCTGGGGAAATATGTAGGAACATTCTAGGGGGCATAATGAACCATTTACTTGGGATTCATTGATTGTAAGTAACAGGAACTTAATCATCTGGTTTATGCAGAAGGTGAGGATTTATGAGGATGCAAGGGTGCTCTAGGAACCTAAGTTGGAGGGTGCAGCCAAGTCTCCTGAGGGCCCCGCAGAGGAGCAGGGCATGCCACGAGGACCAGGTTACTCTTTCTGTCTTTGCTAGACTGCGAATTGCTCGCCTCTGTCTCACTGCGGATTTGGTTCATTCTTTTGCTTTTTCTGTGCCAAAGTTTTTTCTCTGCTTGTCCATACCCAGGGAGCAAGTGTGGCCACCCTGGTCCTGGCTACACATTGTTTCTCAGATCCTGGTCCTAACAGGGAACGAGCAGCAGCTTTAAGCTCTTATTTTAAGATCTTAGGCAAAAAGATATGTTGGCCTCACTCCTGTTGATGGATTGGATTTCACTGGTTCAAGTGCCCTTCGCACCAATAAACTGTGGCAGTGGAGGGACAGAGCCAACTGTGGCATGTGGAACAAACTAGCTGTGGGCTGCCACAGCTCTGGCTGCACTTCATTTTCAGAGAAGAGGAGCGAGGGTAGAGCACTTTCCCCAGAATATGTGCACTTCATGCCATCTTTGTCACAGACTTGGAGGCTGGAGGGAGCAACCCAAATTCTTGGATTCAGCCTTCAGTAAAGTCCCTCTGTACTTGGGATCCATGAGCTACTGATGCATATTTATAACATATATGCCTTTTGTGGTTAAGACAGTTTAAATAGATTTCTGTAATGGGCACAAATCCTGATTGAGTCGTTTATCTCGATAGTCAGTTCGACATCTAATAGGGCCCTACAGTAATGGACTCCAGTCTGCAACACGTGCTCCCAGATTTCCAGTGGCCAGAAAGTTTCTTAGTACTGTTTTAAAGTTGTCAAGGATTCTATTTTTTAATTCCTTATTGGTGGCAGTGAAAAAATGATAGAATCCTAAAGCAATGGGACCTAAAGAAAAAGAGTTTAGCCTCCCCTATTTACAGCTGAGAAAAGTGAGCCCAAGCAGGAGAGGAAAGTCCACAGAGTCACACAATGAATGAGTCACTGGTCATTAGAAGCCCTGTCAGGGGGTGCTTCCTTGTTCAAGTTATGTGTACGGCTCTTCCTTCAATCTCTGTGCATCTCCCATCTTTTCTTCACTTCCTTTCTCCACTCCAGGAATAATAAGGTCATCAGCAACAGCAGCATTAATGATAACACAAACTAACATTTGGCGAGCGCCAACAATGTCCTGGGCACGTAAGTCGCAGCTATAACATCAAACATACACACACACAAACTCATCTTACAGAAAAGGAAGCTGATTATTAAAGTGTAGAGCGACAAACAGTATCAGGTAACACAAGTAGGAGGAGTAGGGGGAAAGTTTTAACTTGACGAGATTAACATCTCCCTGCCAATAGTTCTCAGAGTGTTCTGTACTTTTTCTCAGGACCCTGGGGTGGTGTGTGATCATGTGTCTTGGTGATGGTGTGTACATGTCTTCCCAACAGAATAACACACACGGTGGGAAGTCCTGTGTGGGCTGAGGTTTGACTTAAGCCAGAAAGCATATGAATGACTTGCAGACATCAAATGAGATATTCTATTAAAGCGAAGATTTCTCAAAAACCAGTGACTAGAGATTTGATTGTGGACTTCACATCATATACCTTTATCAAATGACAAAGGTAAAAGTGTGGGACACTGTAATTTCCCACGGTGGCTGAGTAAAACGTGTCCAGTCCTGTGTTGTCCCTGTGTCTGTTTTCATGCTTTTGCTCCCATGCTCAGCGTTCCCCAGGGCAGTCACTCTGCTCTCTGACTTGACAGCCAGACAGAAAGGATTTGCGACCATCAAAGAGAGGTTAGTGGACACTGTTAATATTTTTGTGATTTAAATTAGTTCATGAACAAAAACACTCACTTGCTCATTCAAAAAAGGAAACAAACAGACAATTAACCAAAGTAAGCCCTTCTCGTCCTCCCTTTCTTAGTTAAACTGCTCCATTCGTTTGCCCTTTCATTTTTAGTGCCTGCTTCTAACTCTTTAAATATATTGACTTTCTTTTATTTCTCATCAAACACTTAATAACTCAACATTTGTCGGATAGAACACCAGATAAAAAGCCAATATTAGATCTAATATTTATTGAGCAACTGAAGTAAAGTGGGAATAAGGTTTCTTTCAGCTAGGCTTGTTTGAACGCCTTCCTTCATGTCTGCCTTCCTAGCATGTGGCCAGACTTTACCTTGCCAACAGCTAGGACTCACCTCTCTTCTCACACTAATGTTTGACTCGATCCCCAGGTATCGAGCTACTCTGGAAAGGGCTTTCTGCTGAGGAAACAAGGGACATACAGTAGAATTTCATTTCAGGAGAGGCCAGAAGCTGTGAGTCTGTCAGCAACACACTTTATGATCTGAACAACCTCCCTGTATCTTAGTTTCCTCTTCTCTATGAAGACTGAGGTTTGAGACTGGATGGTTTCAACAGTTCAATAGCATCGACAGGCTGACACAGGTACCATTGCTCACCCTGTCTAAAGAGCAATTCTACAGTCAGGCTTTCACCATGTACAACAGATACAGTCAGACATTCCTTTGGGGTTGCCTCATGATTCAGTTTGATGAATTCTAGGCAAAGTAATAGGACATTTTCTAGAAAGATGTGGCAGAAATCTGAGATTTAGAGGGGCTATGGAATTATAAGAAATATTCAGCTAAATACTCTTTTAGAATGCGTTGCTAAGTCACATATAAGACTTTTTTTTAAAGAAGAGTTTAAATGGCTATAGGATGAACAAAGATGGTAAGAGAGAGGCAGAGGTTATAAACCATGAACTCACTGTCCCCAATGAGAAGGATTTGCATTACACAGGAATCTAGGAATTAGCAGGACAGCCCAAGAGGGGCTCCAGGAGTGAAGGGAAATGTGAAGCTCTCAAAAAACCATGTTCCAATTAAGAATGTGCTTGCCTGGAAAACATGAAACACCTAGTGAAAACGAAATCGGGGTCCACAATTGGAGAACATTTAGTCACAAAGAAAAATAGCATCTTACCCCATGAAGGAACATGGATTGAAATACTGAATTACAAGAGCTCAAAGAAAGAGGGTTTGGAAGCAAATGAAAACATTTGGCACCGCTATCTTCTGCTTGTAGCTGTCCCAACCGGGGTGTTTGGGGGGATGTTGACATGGACTTTAGTAAAAAAGCTCTCTCTCTTCATCTGAGATCATGAGCCTTGAATAGAATAGACGGAGACTGTGATGGCCACCTTTGCCACTGTGCAGAGAGTCTCTATCCAGGTGTAAAGACCAAGTAGAGTAAATCATTAATTCTCAAACCATAGTTTATAGAAAAATGTTGGGACAAAAGCAAATTACTATAAAATATTTGTAAGTGCCTACTATGGAGTTCAGTAGTACTTATTGAATCACGGGCAGATAACGAAGAATTTGCAGACTAGCACAGTCTGCAAACCACAGACCACAGCGAGGAGCAATCTGATAAAGCAGGATGAAGAGATAAAAAGAAACAGCTTCTTGGTCATTGTTGAGTGCTGTACCTGAATCTCTCCATGCCCAAATGACAGCAACTCTAAAATGGCTTAAATGAGTTGCTTAATTTAGTTGAAGTTGGGTTTCTGTCACTACAAACTTGAAACAGTCTTGACTAAAACGCATGTTTAGGATATTGCCAATCATTCTCCTCAAACTATGACCAGCATCGTTAATCCATCACAACATTCTTTCCCATAATATTCAGACCCAGCCTCAGAGTCCCTCTAAATATAGTATTCAATGCAGCCTTCGACTGACAACCAGAGTTTACAAACACATTTAAATCTACCTAGGATTCCTAAAGCCCTCCTCCTGAGATCTCACATTTAGTAAGTCCTTGCTTTTTTCTTTGTTATGTCATATGTTTAACAAAGCAACTCCTTGTCGTCAATGGAAATGTCATAGATTTTGCTTCTTATCTAGACAGAAACCAAATAGCATCCCACGGTAATTTCAGCTCTTACCTGTCTCAAATCGTACACACTTAAGACAATGGAGAGAACAGTCAAGATGATGATGGCCACAGAGTATTCTATGTAACCTTGAGACAGCCACAAAGTCAAGGTAAAGGCTTGGAACACATAAAATGGATTTAAAACCTGCAGGGTCAAAAAATAACATTTAGGTCACTTGCATGGACCTTAGTAGCAATCGAGATGATGTCATTTCTTTATAGAATGGCATTTCCCATTTTTTACAACACACAGCAACCTCTGATACTTAAGAATGCACGGAGAACCCCATTAATTTTGGTGGAGACAATGTCAAGCACATAGAATGCAATATGGTAGAAACAAAATTATTTTAAGCACTCAAAACCATGGCCATGGATTGATCATTCTTATTATTTTGAATTTTCAGAAATATGTTACCAATAACAAAATCCAACAACCTACCTTTTTAAGCAGATTTACCCATAGTGCTGAGGAAACATGATTTCGTTTCTTTTAAAGTCCAACTTCAATTTTGAAGATTTTTATTGCAAGTTTGTTTGTTTTTTTCTTTTCACATATCACATACTATAGGTTCAGTCAAGTACAGTAAAAATTAAAGAATCTACTTTTATCCAGGTCACTTCTTAAAATAACACACTGGTATGTCACAGGACTTAACAAGATTCTCTGAGAGTCAGCCAAGCGAGCACAGGCCTTCCCTTGAACAGGAAGAACAGTGAAGAGACAGGTCTCACCCCAGAATGCAGTATAAATCACAGGCAGACTGTATTGCCAGCCCCAAAGCTGGCCATCCATGCAGGTATTTTTTTGTAACATGCTCCAATTTTTTCATTCCTTCATTCTCCCCACATTGGTCCTGCTGACTTCCCTGTTAATAACGGTAGCAGACAGGGCAACCCGATGCAGTGGAGCAAGGCACAGTCTCGGGCGTACACAGGTCATGAGAATGGAAGAGCCCATCTGGGCAGAGTGAAGACCCTTGTCCTGGTGAAGTGCTCTCTATGAGGATTATAAATTACATGAAATAACTAAAACCAGTGCTGTTCTCTTTTACCTCTGCTTTCTATAATTCTCTAATTTTTAAATAAACTTCTATTTTAGTCCTAAAAATGAACTGATGTCTAGTTAATAAGGTAATAGCTTGTATCTTAAGAGTTTCTTAAACCCTCAGATATATTTTATACATTAAAAAAGTTTTTGTTCTTTAGCAGTTATTATTTCCATTGCACCAGGCTTTTCTTACAAATTATAACTTTTCTGTTTGCTTGGCATAAAATGCTCTAATTGTAGATTATGCACTAATGATAATATAATTTTCAGTTTTATACAAACTCAGTAGAAAATTGGTTAAATATTTCTTGTAGAAGAAACAGCACCATCATAATTAATGTAGTTCCCTTATTCAATATTCTTTTGAAATCAAATGTGAAAAAACAGTTTTACTTGCTTTTCTTCTCCTAAAGGCCTGGTAAGTTTGTGCCAGAAAATACTAGCACACCTTTCAAAATGCACCAACTGACACCTGGGAGAGTCTCTGGCAATCTGAAAATGTACGTGAATAAGAAGTCGGAAAAGCAAAGACTGTCTCTGTAGGGACGTGGGTTATATGGGGAATCTCTGCACCTTCCGCTCAATTTTGCTGTGAGCCTAAGAGAAAAAGTCTAACAAAAAATTTATTTTATAAAAGATGTGACTGTGTTCAAAAGTAAAATGACCATCTTTGTGGACTATAACTAGACTAGAAATATGCAACTGGGTGGGGGCTGATGTGATCAGCCTGCTGGGTTCCAGACAAAGACAAAAGAGAGATCGCTGGAAACTTAGGTCTATGGGGACTGAGACAGAAAGTGTCCCATGAGTGGCAGAGGACAGAACCCAAGCTTGCAGAGGAAAACAGGGGTAGCAGTGGGCCCCCCTGCCCAAGAGTAGAGGCTGGGGAAAGTCATGGCAAGCAGTGGCTCACCAGCAGAGAGTGAAGCAGGAGAGAACAGAGCCGGTGGTGCAGTTGTGAACTTCTCTAAGCCCCAACCTGGCTCCGGGCCTGCATCTCACAGGGAGACCCCCAGAGAGCAGAGCCCCATCTCTAGTATGGATGAGTTCTGAGCTGGGGACCTGGGGGAACCACCAGGACATGGCAAAGGCAGAGCTATCAAAGAGGGAGGGCAAGACAAAAATGAAACCCTACTCGAGGTGAGTTTAGCAAAAAGATAAAATAAAGTAACTTCGAAGCATACAAAAAAAATACTAAAGAAGTTAATTAATTAATTTAAAAACCCTGCTCATAAAGGAAGAACTCATTCTCCAGAAATGGAAACAGCAGAGAAATATAAAAAAAGATGAAAATAAGACATCTAAAATCCTCAAAGACATCACAGAAATCATAACATTGCCCCCCCCACCATAACCACCATCAAAAATTTAAGAAAACAAATAGGAGATTATGAAATAGAACTCTTCCATCACACTAGGAAGGGATTTTTAAAAAGTAGATTTGAATTTAAAACAAGTGATTATTTAAAAGGACCAGTTAGAAATTCTGGGACAAAATACATATATATACAGTAAAGGAAATCTCAATAGATAAGAAAAATGTAGAGTAAAGGCAATGGGGGGGTAACAAAAAGAATTCACATAAAACACAGCTTTTGTTCATATCAAAGAACCCACATGTTGCTTAAGAGTCCCCTGAGCAGTAGAAAGTAAAAAGTAAAGGATGGGATAAGAAGATACAGAACTGGATGTTTGGAAAAACAGCCAAAGTAAGCTGTTTAAAAAAGTAAAAAATTAAAAGGCTATTGTAATGGTCCTTTTTATGCGTAACCTTGGCAAGGCTACAGTGCTCGGTTTGGTTAAACACGAGACTAGATGCTGCCGTGAAGGTATTTCATAAATGTGATTAACCTTTACAATTGGTAGACTATAAGTAAAAGAGAGTGGTCCTGATAATGTGGGTGGGCCTCATTAAATTAGTTGAATGCCCTAAGAGCAAAACTGAGATTTCCCAGGGGAGAAGGAATTCTTTCTTAAGACAGTAACAGAGAAATCCTGCCTGAGTTTCCAGCCCACCAGCTGCCCTTCACATTTCAGACACAAGACTGCAACACCAACTCTTGCCTCGCTCCTGGACGGCCAGCTGCCCTACAGGGCAAGCCCCCACAGTTGGGAACCAACTCCTTAAAATAAATCCACGTCTAGATCCATCAAAAAAAGGTAAAGAATGGGAGTGGATGGGAGCTTCCCTACCCCCGAAAAAGAAAAGCAAACAGTTAGTAGTTACCTGTTTAACAAGCAGCTTCCATATGGGTTGGATTTCAACCTCAATGGCATTGGGCCCGCACACTAGTCTTCTGTAGGAGATTAACCATCTATTAGCACCACACCTACAAACTCATGAATAAATGAATTCAGGCCAAGCAGAAGTCACTTGTCTTACCTTTTGGGGGATTTTGTGCTTTCAATGAACAATTAGTGTGGAAATCCTAAAACACTAGTGCATTTTTAAAATGAAAGTCAGTGGGTGAGGATCATAGTTGTTTTCCTGGTTAAAAAAATATCTTAAGTACAAGTACAGTATACCTCAAGAGTCAAAATGAAGTTAGAAAGGTATCTTGCATTATTTTTTAAATAATTTGATTATACTCTACAAGCAGCTAAAAAACACAGATATGAAGATGTTCCTAGAATGTTCAGGCATTCTAGATTGCTCCTGATGTCAGAGAGCATGTCTATCTTACCTTGGTATCTCCAGCACCTAGGGACAGGCCCTTAGGCTATGAACTCAACAAATACATGAGTGAACAAGCCAACAAAGTGGAAGATCAAATATGGTCTTAATGACTAACACCTTGTAAATTGCACATTACAAAAAGGAAGCCCTCTTGTTTGCATAGCATTTTACAATCTACAAAGCTCCTATGAAAGACTCTCTCATTTGGTCCTCACAATAATTCAAAACAAAAAAGGGCTAATGTCCCCATTTTGCCAAAGGGAAAAACCATTCAGTCTGCGTGCTTTGTCAAAGGTGCATAAATCTAACATTCATCACGACAGTGTGACTTTTAAGCAGAGATGACAGTGTCAGAACCTGAGGTGAGCCTTTTATACATTATCTCCTTTAATCATCATGTTATCCCATGGGGTTGCTCATTAAGCTAAGTAAACTTCCCAGAATTGCAGAGCTAGGAAGAAGCAGAGCCATGCTTCCCGGCATGCCTCTGGGACTCCACTTCTCACTCTGCCTCAGGGAAGGGAGGGCCAGAGGTCCAAATCTGTGGGATGGGTCTTCGGTCTAAGGTGTCAGAGAAAGTAAGCACAAGTGTGTCTGACTTCTAAGACTTGTTGCTCCAAGTACGATGATTACTTGCAGTAGTCAGAGAGAACTCGATCCAAGGCGTTCTGACTCCATGCTATGAGAACTCTGAGGTTCAGGGATGTTGGGAAGCAGAGAGGTCAAACTGCATGCGCTGCTCTTTGGCTTCACAAGTCTCTAAACCTCGCACTGGGAAGAGACCATAACTCAAGTCACTTTGGTGCTCAGGATTCTTTTCCAGGACCCATGGAAATACCTTGTTGTTGGCCAAGGGTCTGAACTTCTCAGAATCCTGAACTTGGCCTTCTCTCATTCTCTTTCTCTGCTTAGAATGCCCTTCCCACATTCTTCATTTTGAAAATGCCTTCTGGGCCTTTCCAAGCCAAATCTGACAATAAAGCCTAATGGTTGGAAAATTCAAGATCTAACAGACTTGGGTTTGAATCCAGCCAAGCCTTTGTACTTGCTGCTTTCTCCATAGGGAACGAGTTTCCCCCCACATCTTTGCATGGCTCACTCCCTCATTTCACGCAGGTTTCTGTTCAAATAACACCTCCTTATTGGAGACTTCCCTAATAATTCTGTTTAAAATAGCTACCCCAACCCCCCAAGTCAGATTCTCTATATCTCCTTAACCTATCTCTTCTTACTTTATAGTGCATTTGATAATCTAAAATTACATCTTACTTTTTTACATGTTAAAAAGCATGCAAACAATAGATTGTACCCTATACTATAATATACACTTCTAAAGGACACTGACAAATCCTGAATGCATAAAACAGGGTTGAATACATATACTACATTCAAGAATTATTTGTTGAATGAATAGATGAGTGAAGGGTGAGCCTTGGTTCCTTATGAATAAAATGGGTTCGATAATACATGTCTAATAAAATTGCTATCAATAACATGTGAGATAAATGCGTAAAGCATTTAGCACAAGTGCCTAGGACATAATCAGTTCTCCATAAATAGCAGCTGATGCCCTGGCCAGGTAGCTCAGTTGGTTAGAATGTCATCCCAATATACCAGGATTGTAGGTTCGATCTCTGGTCAGGCCACACAGAAGAAGCAACCAATGAATGAATAAATAAATACAACAACAAATCAATCTCTCTCTCCCTCCCCTCCTCTCTCTCTCTCTAAAAACAAATAAGAAAATAAAAGTTTTTTTTAAATAGCAGCTGTCTGTCTTTGAAGTCGTTTCTACTCCCTTAGGCACAATTAATTGTATTTTTCTCTCCATCAAACAACCCTTCTTTTCTTAGTAACAGCACATGCCTCCTTGAATCATTACATATAATTAGGTGTCTTTCCCCTTAAACTTCCTAGATACTCTTTAATGGCAGGGATGGAGCTCTTTCAACTCTGTGTTTCTAGTATCTACTGGCAGAGCACCTGACACAGGACGTCCCCTAACAATTGGACTTCGTCAGTGAGGACGTCTATGAGCCATGTCTGCCCTCTCCCCCACCGGGGCTGAAACAGTTTGCAGAGCTGCAGCATCATACAGGCTGTGCAAAGTCAGTTTAGAAAGGAGCAAGCTGAAGACCCGACGCTCTTTTGCTTTCTCTGGGTGGTGAGATGGTTTCTAATGGTAATCTTAATCCATTGAGACTCACCAGCCAGGGTTGGTCTATAGCTCTTTAAATTTGATCATTCATTCATGTATTCATTCATTTATCGATTGATTAACCAAATAATAGTGGAGAGTATGTTGTTTGCTAGACAGTTTGGGCTCCAGATGGTGAAGACTGGAGTTGTCCTCAAGGGAGAAGGACTGTGTCAGAGTCACTGATGAGGTTTTTCAGGCTACACATGACTGCTTTGCTTCCACACTGGTGAGTTGCCAATAGAGTGGAAGGGAGACCCGCGGTTTTCCAAACTGTTAATGCCATGCCAGGGGATTCTGGCATGAATTCTGGAGTTCTTAGGGAGCAGGTTTACAGAATTTTAAAAAATTCCCTGGCATAAGGATCTGGAAAGCAGAGGACCAGGAGGCCATGGGGTGTAGGTAGGTGGGAGCAAAGAGAACCCTGGCAAGCTGTTCCCAGGGAGACCCAGGACTTAGGCTTACTGGTGACAGATATCAGGGGCCTTTGTTCTAGACAAGGCATTGAAGTTAAGTGATTTTATATGTTGAATGAACCCAGATCCATAAAACCAAGAGTATGATGAATACAATTTATTTTTTAAAATGTTGATCTTAGTGGTTCACTTCATTTGTATTAAATGCCCCATGCAAATTGCAATCTTTAAGTCATTTATTAACTTCTAACTGAACGCTAAACATTGCTTCTCTCCTCTACTCATCCCTTTCTTCCTCTTTCTAAGCACTGACCTAATGGAAGAGTGTCTACAATAGCAGTGTTTTCTAGGGATGGAGCTTTCAAAGGGGACAAAAGTCATGGTATACCAGCATGATTTCTTTTCTGATTTTGCTCCCCAGAAGACCTGAGGGGTGAGAAAGAAGGGTCTCAGAATAGCCCTAATCTCTCTCTCCTGCCTCCCTTTTGATCCTTCTTTCACTCTGTTTCAATATCTCTCTTCTCCTGAAGTTTCTACCAGCTTGGAGCTGAACATTAATGGAATTTCTTCCTCTGATACTAACAGGCATGCCTTTTCACTCAATGTTGTGACAAATGTTGAGAATTAAGATTGGCCCTGCAGAATCGCTGAGCCTATGGTGAGCATCTCCTTCCAGCTCCACATTCAGGGACATCACACCAGCAGCTCGAAATCAGTCATGATTGGAGAAGTCCCATCAGAGAAACTGGCAATCTCTACCCATCAAAGCTTTTTTTCTTCCAGACAGCTGGGTTACCAACTCTCTGGAAGAGAGTAATTTGTCTGTAGCTAATGTTATTTGGAGGTGTCTGCTATCGCCTCTGCCAGAAAGTTCCCCTTCTTGTTTCAGGAATTAAACAAAGGAGGCCAGAGGAGGGTGTCCTGAATAAAAAGTAGCCGAAGAGATCCTCAATTTAAAAACTATTCTAATAGGAAGACCGTTGGATGAATGGAGAATGAGATAGGACCCAGTTTCCATGAGATAAGAGAACTACCTCAAGTGTCCATGTGCTTGTCTAGGACAGGTTCTAAGAGGGAAAGCTGTGTTGAGTTCATGAATGAGTGAAGCTAGGAAGAGAAAGCATCCTGGAATAATCTGTCTTTCTTTCTGATGCCCTCTGACAGTTTCTCTCCAGGATAAAGGTATTTCTCCTGATGTCCTGTTTTGTCTTTTGCTACTAAAAAGTGAGAACTATGTAAATCTGTGCATTTTTCCTCTTTTCCTGGCTACTAGGAAGCCTAAAGAGAAGGTTGTACTTAGACTCTTGCTTTTCATCATTAGAGATATGTATGTATTTTCCTTTCTTTCTTCTCTTCTCATGCCCTTACTTTTCATGCAAGCAAGCTCAAGGAAATTAACATGGCTCAATCCATCATATTTATTTTTTTAAAGAGTTAATGTCACACTGAAAAATACAAAGAAATTAGGGGGAAAATACTCCGCATTCCTATTTACTATCTTTATCCTCCAAATAGATAAGCGCATAAAATAAAATGCACCTACATGTTTATCAGTATATTATCTCCTCTATTCTTCATATTTGAAAAACTATACTCTGTCTTGCTTATTAGATTGTCAAGTTCTTTATTGTGTAGACCAGATTTAAATTTAATTATGTATGATGTTTATTAAAGCCTGGCACTTGATAAATAAGGACAAACACAAGGCGGCCGTGCTGATGGAAATCTTTCCTGCAGAAACACGTTTCTAAACAGTATATCTGCATTTATCAACTAGATCTCCTAAATGCCCTAGATCAATCTTTTAAAGTCTTGTGCTTAATGCTACTAAACCGATATATTTTTAATGACTTCGAAAACTTTTTGTATTTCAATATATTAAACATTGCATCTGACATCTTATATAATGCTACCATTTCTAAGGCATTTTGCAATATTGTCACAGTCTAGATGCTTGCTTCATTTTTTCATTATGTTCAGGCAAAGACAAAATGTAAAAACAACAGAAGATCGGTGATTCTCAGGCTTTGTGCACATAAGAATTATGGGGGTGCCTGCTAATTACGCAGAGTTGCCGCTTTCACCACTACTCCTAGCTCCTACCTGCTACGTCAGAACTGTGGGGAGAGTCCAGGAACATGGACTTTAAGTACTGGAGTGCTTCTTAGCTTGCGAAGTAGTGTTTCTGGCTGACTCTAAAGAAGGTCAAGCAGATAATGTCCCTAAAATTGGTCAAATCAGATGAAGCTGATTATTAAAATGCGGGGGAAAGGCTTGCAATGTTTTCCTTTCAGGTTCGTCAGGATTCATCACTTCAATTATAGGTGAGGAAAGTGAGGATTCTAGAACACTGTGAGTTAATGAGTAGCATAAGCATTTGCTTTGCTACTACTGTTATTTCTTAACCTATGTGCCCCTAGACATGGCACTCTCGCAATTGTACAACTATTCTTTACCTCTCTTTCCCACTGGTTAGTAAATGTCTTTTTTTATCCCAACATCCCTAGTGTTTTGCAAAGTGCCTGGCATATTAGAGGCATTTAGTTAATAGCTCTATGAATGTATTCATTTATTCATTCATTCCACAAGTATCTATTGAGCTCCTATCATGAATCAGACACTGTCCTAGTGGTGTGGTGAATGACACAATTAACTGAACAAACAAAATCCTCATCTCCAAGGGCTGTTCTTTAAAGTAAAATGCAATCAGAATATTGTCTTTGTCTCTCTGAGGATTTGGAGGATTAAGAAGCTGCTGTTTATGAAATGACTCAAGATTTTTTTGAGGAAAAAAAATTCAAACGACAACACAGAGAAAACTGTTGTACAATCCTGAAAGAAAAGATCAAATGTTATTTGATTGCATTGTTCTTTTAGTCTTTTCTTTGTAATAAGTTTGCCTATGATGTAAATAATTTAGAATATCTTTTCTGATGCCAGTAAATGAGCGAGGATGATATGAAGTTGATGAAGCATTGTGCCAACAATTCACTGATTGGGAGCCATATGGTGTTTTCAGTTTCTGCTGGCACAGTTCAGTCAGGGATTATTGCAAACCCTACCTGATCTCCTGCTCTTCACTGGTCAGACCCAGTCCGAACATGCGATGGATGTCGTAGCAGGAGTGGCTGTCTTCCAGCAACCTGGGATGTGGTCAGGACAGGAACCACACTTCAGTTCACAACATACAACAAATCAGTGTTCTTCCCTTATATCCTGATGTAGGACTGAGTACAAGTCGGACTCACCCAACTTTCCGAAACTTCTTCTCCAAGTTGTCCCAAACATACTTGATTTTCTGCACTTGGATACATCGTAGCTGCAATGACAGATGTGATAAGACATCGGTCATTCACGAAGTGAAGCTCATCCGGGAAGGGGCGGGCTGTGCAACGCAGGCCCCCACACAGCCCCAGCTTTCCTTGATACATAGCTGTGATTCCCAGTCCAGCAGTGTGAGATCCGAACTTCCATCTAGTAAACACTCACAGTACTCTTTCCTAGCAAAAGCGTACCACAAACTCACTTACTTTTAATTCCGGTTTCAGTACAGCTTGGTTTATGACAGAGTGGTGGTCAGCTACAAGGGGCTGTTCCGGGTTTTTGCTGATAGGAAACTTTAGTGTGGATAAGTAGAGGCAGATCACCTTCTTCCTCATATATCTTTGAAATTCATCCTAAAAAAGATGAATTCAGCCCGTGAAATTCTTAAATGTTATTCCACAAGGCACTTGATCAACCAAACACCTGCTAAGTGCTAGGCCAGTGCTTCCCAAAGTTTGGGCTGCAGACGAGAGCACTGGCATCAGCTTGGAACTTGCTAGAAATGCAAACTCTCAGCCCCACCGCAGACCCACTGAATCGGAAAGCCTGGGGCTAAGGCCATCAGTCTGCACTTTAAAGAGCCCTCCAGGCAATTCTGATTGCACTACAGTTTGAGAACACTGTGCTGGAGAATAAAGAGAAAAATGCACTTTTCAGGAAAACTTAATATTCAGAAAATAGTTTCTGGCCTTCTTAAAATCACGTCTAGATGTTTAAAATGTCTAATTTCCCTCGAAACACCTATTTTGAGAAACTGAGTGATCGTTCCCACATTCTGTCTCTAAGAGTCGCAGCACGGACGGCTGTGGCTCCTGCTTTAGCTGACCGCGCTGCCCATTAGCCTGACACAATAGAAACTTCCTTAGTCTGATGTGGGAGAAATGTCCTTCGTTCCCGGCTTAAAATAAGAGATGGCAAAAAGATTGCAAAGATAGTTCCTCCACCACCTATTTCGGGACAGGAAAATTCTTTCAGGTGTGTCCAACCTTCTGGCGTCCCTGGGCCACACATTAAATACACAAACACTAACAAAAACTGGTGAACAATGAAAAAGGGTTTAAGTAAATTTACAATTTTGTGTTGGGCTGCATTCATAGCCATCCTGGGCCACAGGTTGCACACCCCTGCAAGCTCTCCCCTCTGGAATGCTAGCCTGTCAGTCATTGGTTGTTCCACAGTTGCAGCATGACAGGATGCGCACGCACCGTTGTCCGTAGCAAAACAGTGTCTGCTTCTTGCAAGGGGCACGGGATGCAGGTGGCCCACACCCTCCACTGGGGCCTCCAGTAGAGCACCAGCAGGAGGGCCCCGCAGGTCAGCACGGAGGCTGTAAGGCAGAGCGCTCTGCGCAGATTCTGGGTCTGGAAACCAAACACCTCCTGGGGAGACAATGAAAGATCACTCGATGTTTCCTTTCCATATAAGCATATCATTTTGTTCCAAGAAATACAGACGTCAGAGGCAGCGGTGGTAACTGGGAGAGAAAGTTGGCTTTGGCTGTTTGAATCAGAGTGATTGCGGACAGCTGTCAGCTGATAGCATAAAAAAGGACTCATCTCACTGCCCTGGGGTACGAGCTAAGGTATCAGACGGGAGAAGCAAGCAATGGTCAGAATTATTTGCTTCTAAATACTCTTAAGAGTCATCTCATAATTTTATAAAGTGGTTCATGCTTTAAACGAGTTCTAGTTTCTTTAAAAATAAGTTTTTAAAAAATTGTTAATATGAATTTACTGGAGGAAGATGATAGAATCAGGACAGAATATAGTCCACACTTAATATCCAGCTTTATTCAAATTCGGCTTTATTTAATAATAACACGACTGAGAAGAATTGAAAGTATTAATAACTGTACTGCTTGCTGAACCATAAGATGATATAAATTAAGACATTATCTGTGGACTTGAGAGGCTTTCAAAAGACAACTGTCGGTATTTACCTGGGGAGTAACATGCTGAAACAGGTCTACTTTTACTCATAGTTTAGTTAATATTTGTCACACATTGAATAAAGACTTAAGATGTGGTTTGAGAGGAAAACAAATAGCCACAAATAATATATTTGTATTTTGAAGGCAATTTATAGTTTCCATCATCTACAATAAAGATTCACAGTATTTTTTTAATTTTAAAAACTAGATTTTTTAGACAATAAAATGGTATTAACCAGGGGGTTGGGGGTGGGGAATAAAAGTGATGGTATCTTAAGGTATAAATTTGCAATGAGTACTAAGATAGCCATAGAGATTTAATGAGCATAGACAATAATTTTGTACTGTAAGTGTGTAATGTGATAAATATTGTTACATTGGCAAACATATTACTTTATATAAATATATCACAGTAACATGCTACACCTTAAGTTTACACAACGTTACTTGTCAAACCTTTCCAATAAAAAAACCTAGATTTTTGGTGTATATGGAAGATCCAGAGGGATGCTGATTATGGACGACATCATTACTATACTATGATTTTAGGTTCTGATATTACTTTTGTGTTTTTTTCCTATGACTCTGAACTACCACGTCCAGATCACAGAGCTTTAATGTCAAGAAAATAAGTTTTTCCTGAGTTTCTATAGTACTTTGAAATAATAGGATCTTCTGAATTTTATGCCAGTTTAGATCATGTTATAATAAATCTCTTGGCTTTATTCTTTGGGAAAGTTTTTGTCTTCATCATGGTTATTTTCATTATGTTTTTCTAATAAAGTAGTGTGTGGTAGATCAAGATTTTAATAACAGCTGTTGAAAGTAATCCCTAAACATAGTGGAAAGGTCACGGGCTTAAGAAGCAAAGATGTAAGTTGAGTCGATGGTCTGCTAGTCATCAGCTGTGTGACCAGTGTTTGCCTCTAGGGAATTCCAGATTCTCCTCTACAGAGAAATTAGAAATACGTGCCTTACAACATATTTTTGCTCAAGTGAGAAAATGTCTTCTTAAGTGCTCTGAAAGTAATCACAATTTTGAGAGTTCCTTTCCACAGCTCTTCCACACTGTCACCCAACTGAGGAAAAACATTACATTTAGTGATGCAGTCCCTGTGTTTTGCGATTATTCACGCTAAGGTTTAAATGTTACTTAGGAGCATGTGTTCACTCTGCTTTTAAGCATATTTTTGGTTGGTCTCCTATCTTTCTAATTTTCTCCCTGATTCTATAAACCTGTTTTGGTTTTACTTGTGAATTTACTTATTTATAGTTTTATTAGACTCAAATTAAATGTATATGCCAGTTTACCTATTATGTTAGAAATATTACTAAGTGATTTATGGGGGCTTACTGCTAAAGCCCAAGTGTGTTCAAAATAGATGCAGAAGAGTTAGGAATTTTAGCTCAGTTTATAGTGGAAATGACATTCGTACATGACTTTCCTTCTTTCTGTTTACTTGCCCACAGCAACCACATTGTTAATCATAATTCTGATTCCTTTCCATTCCTTTTTATACAACAACTCTTATTTAAAAAGGAACTTGCAATGCTAGCAAGGTTGCAATAAAATCACTACAGCTACATGCTGCTAATAAGGTTATAAATTAGAATAATTCTTTAGGGAAAGCAATGTGACAAATTGTATCAAGAATTATAAAGATGTTTCTATTTCTTGAATCAGTAATTCCCCACCTAGAAACATACCCTGAGGAATAATACTTAGAGTAGAAAGTGATATATATATATATGAAGATGTTCCGTGTAGCTTATCTGTAACAGCGCAGTTACTGAAAGAAGGAAATGATAACTAACAGTGTGATGAGACGTGAATCATCAAAACAACGGGCTGTTGAGGAGCCACTGAAAACGAAACGCATGAAGTCAATGTAGACACTTGGGATATTCCATGATAATGTTAAGCGAAGAAAAAACAAGGAACAGATAGAATAGATGGAAAACAAATAACAACATTTTGAACTTTAACCTAATTATATCAGTAATTACAGTAAATGTAAATGATCTTCATAGTATGATTGGAAAGCAAAGATTGTCAAACTAGAATAACAAAATAAGACCCACGATATGCTGTTAATAAGAGACATATTTTAAATATAAAGAAGCAGAAGTTAATTAATTAAAAGAAGCAGATAGATTAAAAGGATAAAAAAGAGGAAATATACCATGCAAAGACTAAGGAAAGAAAATTAGCACAGCTATATTAATGTCAGACAAGAGAATTTAAGAAAAGAAATATTATGAGAAAAAAGACATTTCATAAGCTGAAAGATCAACAGGAATACAACAATCCTAAATTTTTGTGCACCTAAAAATGTAGTTTCAAAATTTGTAAAGCAAAATTGGTAGATCTTAAGTCTATTCCCATAATTAGAGATTTTAACACACCTTTCTCACTAACTGATAAGTAGACAAAAAAAAATCAGTAAGAATACAGGAAGTTTGAACAACTTTATTATCTAAATTGTCCTAATTAATACAGAAAATCACAGACCCAAACTGCATGATCCAAATTCTTTTCAAGTACACATAAAATATTTACCTAAATTGACTGCATTATGCAATGCAAAGTATGATGACATTATAATTAAATTATAAATTAACAGCAGAATAACTTTAAAATTCCCAAATGTTTATAAATTAAACAATATATTTCTAAATAACACATATGAGTTGAGTAAGAAATTATAATAAACATTAGGAAATATTTTGAACTGAATGGAAATAAAAATTGACAGTAGAGGCCCAAACTGGAAACACCTAAAAGCACATCAACAGGAGAAAAAGAATAAATTTTATGTTGTCATACAATGGAATAACACAAAACAATAAAAAGGAATGAACTTCTGGTGCACACAGCGTGAATAAATTTCACAGACATCACCTTAAGTAAATGAACTACCATATGGCAACGCACAATTCTACCTATTTCAAGTTCAAAGTGAGCAAAACTGATTACAAAAACCGTTAGGTTGTACACTTAAGATCAGTGAACTTTATTTATATAAATTTATATAAATACACCCATCGAGCCCTGGCTGGTGTAGCTCAGTGGATTGAGTGCGGACCTGCGAACTGAGGGGTTGCCGGTTTGATTCCCAATGAGGGCACATGCCTGGGTTGCGGGCCAGGTTCCCAATGGGGGACACATGGGAGGCAACCACACATTGATGTTTCTCTCCCTCTTTCTCCCTCCCTTCCCTTCTCTCTAAAAATAAATAAATAAAATATTTTAAAAAATAAAATAAATAGACCCATTGATTTATTATTTTTTCAAATCGTTGACACTATTACAGATGTCCCCATTTCCTCCCACTCTTTGCCCACCTCAGTGTATTTCGTCATAAGAAGTTTTAAAAAGTGGAGTGAATTTGTTTATTAGACACTCTGTTCCATGCAAGTAAAAGGTATTTTAATTACTTTAATGGGATTAGATTGAGAAGGGAAAAAAAGGCTTCATAATATCAGAAATGAGTAAGAGAGGGAGAGAGAGAGAGGGAGAGAAGTGACTTCTGGAAGGATGGGAGGCTTGGTGTCCTAAGACTGTAGCTGCCTCCTGATGTGGTCGGGAAGAATGGACAACTTCCGTTGGAGCAGAGGGAAAATTGCATCCCCGATAACTGAGATAGGGGAAGAAGTTTCTGAGCAGGACACTGCTCATGGCTGGGGACACCTCAATCAAAATGTCAGCAGATTTTTTTCCTGTCTGTTCAAAAATGAAGTCGAAGTAAGTCAGTCAATAAGTAAATAAATAAGAACTTGTACATGTCAGAGTAGTTTTTAGATATGTGTAGCTCATTGAGCAAAGTGAACGGAAGCTATAGTTTTGCTTCTTTGACTAACTGACTTCATAATCCTTGGTAAAATTCCCTCCTAGAACATTTCTCGGTTTTCCCTGAGGTTGTGGTGTCAGGTATGTGACTAGAGGTTTTGGCTAAAAGAATCACTGCTTTATCTGACATTCTCTTAACCAAGTACTCTTAACCGGCTGGCCAGTGTCTGTGTGATTCCACTTTGACTAGTTTATGTCCAGTGTAAGTTGATTGTTCTAAATGATTAGTCTTCTGATGCAGTAAGAGCCACTGAACTTTCTCCTAAATATTTATACACCCCTGGTAAAATCCACTAAGAAATGCAGAGTAGAGCAGGCAGCCAGGGGTACTATTTATACTGTAAAAGAGGAAGGTAAGTAGAATTCAAAAGTCGTAAGTGTAAAGATACTGGGAACAGGAGTGAGAGGATCAGAATCTCAAACCCATTACACATGGTTTCTTGTAGTAATTACCTACTACCTACGTGACCTCAGCATGTAACTGCTCTAAGTCTCAGCTTCCATCGTGGTACTTAGGGGATTTTAATAGCACACATCTGGAAGAATAGTGTTGCGGACTAAATAAGAGGTCATGCAGGGGTGTCCAACCCGTGGCCTGCGGGCTGCATGTGGCCCAGGATGGCTATGTATGTGGCCCAACACAAAATCGTAAATTTAGTTAAAATCTTTTTTTGCTCACCAGTTTTTGTTAGTGTTTGTGTATTTAATGTGTGGCCCAAGACAATTCTTCTTCCAATGTGGCCCAGAGACACCAGAAGGTTAGACACCGCTGTAAGGTGCAGAACACAAAGCAAGCTCTCAGTCAGTGCCAGCAGGTGATTTGACAATAGGTCAATCAAAGGAGAAGAGAGGTGACTCTTTCAGTCTTAAGTGAAACATACTAAGTCAAAGTTGGAAATGGAAACAGGCTCTGTTCCACGAGGAACCCAGGTCTACCACCACCTATGAGTTGAGTTGAAAAGTATAGAGGTTATGCTTGTCTTCACGGAGACTTGGATTGTAGTCTAGTCCGTGATGTTCCCTTTCTTATTTCCCACCAGAACTCTGTATTCCAGATGCCAGGAGCGGTAGCACAGCCCCATTGACTTTTTCTAAGCTTGGAGGCTCAGAAAGCAGCAGTGGCATTGGGAGCGACAATGAAATACGCACATACCTTTCAATGGAGGTTATTGCCTAAGGTTAATTTGGAGCCCCACGGAGGTCTATCAGCAGAGCCTCCGTTCTTTATCCCTCACCCATTGCCTTCCAGAAGTGTTCGCTTCTGTTTCTTGCTCCATCACTTACTAGTTAATGTGATCACAGTAAATGGCTGTAATTCCCTAAACTTTAGATTCCTCATGTGAGAAATGTGACTGGTTGTAAAATGCACCAGCAATAGTCTGGTGTAGCAGTTAAAAGGTGGAGGTATGGCATGAAGGAAAAAAAAACGAGTTCAAATTCTCTACCATGTAACTGCAAAAATGACTTAGGGCAATCCACTTTACTTCTTCCGATGACTCAATTTTCTCCTCCATAAATGAGAATAACAGCAATAAGCATCTTCTAGGGTTGCTGTGAGCAACTAACAGGCTAATATATGCAAAGCACTTAGCTCAGTTCCTGAAACATTTCGAGCACGCAATTTGTGTTAAGAGTTAATGTTAGCTTGGGTAATATACAGTTCAACAAAATTTCAAACCAGTGTGAAATGATTTGACCACAGGCAATATTCAGAACTAAATGTTATTTGCCAAGACCGCAAGTTGTATTTCTCAAAGTGATTGATCTAATGGCTTAAATGGAATTTTTGCTTTTTCGACAGAGCACAAATTGTCAAACTTAAAGTCAATAAGAGGCCAAGAAGAAGACTGCTCATCTTTGCAATAAGCAAAACTGAGAGAAGGGTTTTAAGATAAATACCCAATTGATTCAAAGATTAACTAGACATCATAAGTATGCATATGATGAGTGTGCATGCACACACATGTATATGTACACACACACACAAACCAGCACAATCATTTTGCACTTGAATAGGAGGAAAGCGGTGTAATAGAACATCCTCTGATGTTATGTAATGTGATCTTGTAGATGTTACATACTGAGCCTTGATTTCCTCAGCTATAAAATGGATATTTGAGGAGCTAACTTAATAGGGATTAAATGAGAACATATAGGAAACACTAGCACATAAAAAGTGCTAGCACATAACTAGCATTTATGCATGACCGCCTTGTGTGAACAGGTCCTTTTTAGTTTTTGTAAATCCTTTTATTCTTAGCTTCACTGTGTGTCTATCCATCAAAAATATCTGCTGCGTACCCAGCACACACAGGCCCAGTAGTACGTGCTTCACAGCCTCCGGATGGGTATGTTGGGTGTCAGTTCTTAACACTTTCACTTACTCAAACAAAGGTTCTCACAACAGCACAAAGTATAGTTATTTACTCACCCAAGACATAAATAACTCTCAGTATTACAATTATGTCCTGTGAATGGCAAGGCCAGGTTTTTGCTATGACATGTCAAGCTTTTCCATGGGTGAGAAGTTAATAACCTTAGAGTAATGAAGCTTTTTCTACATAGGCCACAAGTTTCAGTCCTTTGAATCAGAGGCAAGGAACTAATATTTCTGTGTCCCTTCGTGACACTAGAATTCATCATGCTTTATCTTCTTTCTTTTAAAAACAACCGTCACAGCACCAAGTTTCTATTCATTATTCACAGTCTACCCATTGTTATTTTTATCTGGACATGCCCAATTGTGTTCCCGTATGTGTTAGATAGGAGGGCATTCTTAAAGCTTTGCTCTCTTATCTCGAACTCCGCCTTGCTTCCAGGTCCTTTTCTTTAGTGCAAAGACAGCGCTGTCTCTACTGATGGGCCGTGTTAGTGTGGTCATTGTTCCTCACCCTCGGTCACTGCTTGGGTTTGGCCACATGCAGTTGTTTGTGTTGAATATCACTAGTAAGTAGGTATTGTTAATTACAGTTTTCTATTTTGCCTTGCATTCGTGCCATGGAGTGTCCTTTGAGCGAGATAAAATGTCTTGAATCACTTTCACTTTTGTCTGTATTTAACAATAAGAATGAACTTTTCTAGTAGGGTGACTTACGGGTTCCTGGACCCAATTCTCACTATGCATACTTGTGTGTGTGTGTGTGTGTGTGTGTGAAGGAACTTCTCACACAACATAAGACAATCCTTCAACACCAACTGGATGTCCTACAATTCAACTCAGTTCTGACACTATCTAACTGAAAATAGCACCTGATCCCACACGTTGAGGGCTCAGTGCTGTAACACTGCCTCCCCCAACTCCAGACACCTGTCACAAGTCCAGGTAACAACCTACTTCTAACCAACTGGCTACAAATTGGAGGTTCCCAGAAGCCGGACCTTGAGTTCAATTGACTTGCGAGAGCAGTTCACTGACCTCAGAGAAACATTTTACTTACTGGAATACTGCTTCATTATAAAAGGATACAACTCAGGAACAGCCACATGGAAGAGATAAGGGCAAGGTATGGGAAAGGGCACTGAGCTTCCGTGCTCTCTCCAGGTGGCCACGCTCCCTTCATCGCCACGTGTTCACCAACCAGAAAGCTCTCTGAACCCAGGCCCTACAGGTTCTTGTGGAGGCTTCATTACCAGGCATGATTGACAAATCATTGGCCATTGACAACTGATTCAACTTCTGGCCCCTTTCTCCTCCCTGGAGTCCAAAGAGGTAGGACTGAATGTTCCAATCCTCCTATTACAGGGTTACTTCTCCAGACAACCAGCCTCCACCATTAAGTGAAGTCCAAAAGTCACCTCATTAGCATAACAAAAGGCACATTTGTAGCTCTCATCAGGAAATTCCAAGGTTTTGAGGAGCTCTGTGCCAGACCAAGACCCAATATACATTTCTTTCCTTTTTTCTTTTTTATTAAATTTATTGGGGTGATATTGGTTAATAAAATTATATAGGTTTCAGGTGTACAATACTATAAGACATCATCCGTATATTGTTTTGTGTATTCACCGCCCAAACTCAAGTCACTTTCTATCACCATTTATTCCCCCTTTACCCTCTTCTACCTGCCCCCACCCCCTTTCCCTCTGGTAGTTACCATATTTTTGTCTGTATCTGTGAGTTTGTTTGTTGGCTTGTTGCTCAATCCTTTCACCTTTTCACCCAGACCACAACCCCCCTCCCCTCTGACAGCTGTCAGTCTGTTCTCTGTATCTATGAGTTTGTTTCTATTTTGTCTGTTAGTTTATTTTGTTTTTTTTTAAATATATTTTATTGATTATGCTATTACAATTATCCCATTTCCCCCCTTTTATTACTCTCCGCTCCACAGCCCCCCCCCATTCCCCGCCCTTTAGTTTTTGTCTATGGGTCATACACATAAGTTCTTTGGCTTCTATATTTCCTATACTATTCTTAACCTCCCCCTGTCTGTTTTCTACCTACTGTTTATGCTACTTATTCTCTACACCTTTTCCCCCTCTCCCCCTACCACTCCCCTCTTGATATCCCTCCATGCCTTATATAAATCTCTTTAACATTTCATATAATAAAGGCTGGGTGATGATAAACTCCTTGAACTTGACTTTATCTGAGAAGCACTTTATCTGCCCTTCCATTCTAAATGATAGCTTTGCTAGATAGAGTATTCCTGGATGTAGGTCCTTGCCTTTCATGACTTGGAATACTTCTTTTCCAGCCCCTGCTTGCCTGCAAGGTCCCTTTTGAGAAATCAGTTGACAGTCTTATGGGAATTCCTTTGTAGGTAACTGTCTCCTTTTCTCTTGCTGCTTCTAAGATTCTCTCCTTATTTTGAATCTTGGGTAATGACACTATGATGTGTCTTGGTATGTTCCTCTTTGGGTCCAACTTCTTTGGGACTCTCTGGGCTTCCTGGACTTCCTGAAAATCTATTTCCTTCACCAGCTTGGGGAAGTTCTCCTTCATGATTTGTTCAAATAAGTTTTCAATCCCTTGGTCTTCTTCTTCTCCTTCTGGCACCCCTATGACTCAGATGTTGGGACGTTTAAAGATGTCCTGGGGGTTCCTAAGCCTCTCCTCAGTTTTTTGAATTCTAATTTCTTCATTCTTTTCTGGTCGGATGTTTTTTTCTTTCTGCTGGTCCACTCCATTGATTTGAGTCCCAGTTTCCTTCTCATCCCTATTGGTTCCCTGCAGATTTCCCCTCATTTCCTTTATATTATCCTTCATTCGTTCAACCTACTTGTGACCATCATTCTTCCAATCCTATGAGCATCCTGATTACCAGTGTTTTGAACTGTGCATTTGATAGGTTGGCTATCTCTTCATCACTTAGTTGTATTTTTTCTGGAGCTTTGATGTGTTCTTTCATTTGGGCCATTTTTTTTCTAGGTGCACCTGTTACTTTAAGGGGCGGAGCCTTAGGTGTTCACCAGGGCAGGGTAACTCATGTCGTTGTATTATGATGCAGCCTGTGGGGGCGGGTCCTGAGAGAGCAATGGCGCTTGCTCCGCTCTCCGCACTTCCCCAGCTACCCACAAGCAAGTTGGGCCCCTCTTTGCTGGCTCCAGGGTGCATGGACGGGCCTGCATAGTTCCAAGTCCCTGTGAGTCTCTCCAACGAACTCTCCTGTTAGGCTGGGAGTTCCTCCCACTGCCGTCTCAACCCCCACAGGTGTATTCAATTGGTGGTTTGAGGCTTTATTTCCCTGCATTGGTGGGCTGCATGGTCTGTTCTGCCTCCCAGCTTTTCCTCCTGGTTTATCTTCGAATGAATGAGGGACTGCTCCGTCCACCAGTCTCAGCCCCGCCCCACTTACCGGTCTGGATGAACATGTCTTCTTTAACTCTTTGGTTGTCAGACTTCCACTCAACTCAGTTTTCTGTCAGATCTGGCTGTTTTTGTTTTTTAAATTGTTGTTTTTCCTCTTTTGGTTGTGCGAGGAGGCATAGTATATCTACCTACACCTCCATCTTGGCCAGAAATCTCTTTATTTTGTTCATTAGGTTCCACAGATGAGTGAAATCATATGGTACTTGTTCTTCTCTAATTGACTTATTTCCCTTAGCATAATGCTGTCCGAGCCCATCCATGATGCTGCAAAGGCTAAGCATTCCTTCTTTTTACAACCTAGTAGTATTCCATTGTGTAAATGTACCATATTTTTTTTATCCACTCATCTACTGATGGACATTTGGGCTGCTTCCAAATCTTGGCTATTGTAAATAATGCTGCAATGAACACAGGGGTGCATATATTCTTTTTCTTTTTATAAATCACAATATCACAGTGACTATAGTTAATAATACTGTATTACATAGCTGAAAGTTGCTAAAAGTGAATCTTAAAAGTTTGCATCACAAGGACAAAAACACTGTAACTATGTGTAGAGATGGATGTTAACTAAACTTATTGTGATGATTATTTCACAGTATATACAAATATTGAATCAATATGTTGTACCCCTGAAACCAATATATTGGGTTGGCCAAAAATTTGTTTATTTCATAAGGCAGCTCTAGTAGTGCTTAGTTGTCTTTAACATCATTTAAAATGATTTTGTTAGATTTTATTGTGACAGCTGTCATATCAGCATACATTTTTTTAAATTTAGCAAAATCAGTGAATTTTTTGTAGCCATTTTAATATTGAAGATGGAAGAAAATATGCAACATTTTTAGCATATTATATTTTATTATTTCAAGAAAGGTAAAAACTCAACGGAAACACAGGAAAAAAGATTTCTGCAGTGTATGGAGAAGGTGCTATGACTGATCGAACATGTCAAAAGTGGTTTGCAAAAATTTTGTGCTGGAGAGTTCTCATTGGACGATGCTCTGTAGTCAGGTAGACCATCTGAAGTTGATAGCGATCAAACTGAGACATTGAGAACAATCAACATTGTACCACACAGGAGATTGCCAACATACTCAAAATATCCAAATCAATAAAGTGATTGGTGAAAATGAAAAATATACATCTTTTATTTTCTGGAAAAAAAACTACAGATTTTTTGGCCAACCCAATAATTTATATGTCAATTAAATCTCAGTTTTTTAAAAAAGAACGCTCTTGAACAATCCTATAAAATAGAAACTATTATTTATTTGAATAGACTATTAATGATATGTATAAATTATTTGTAGATTAAAGAAATTGAGTGTTAAAGATATTCAAAATCGTCACTGAAATAGTTCCCTTATGCTTTTGTTCTGGAATAAGACAGCCCATTATTCTTCAGCAGTGTGGATTGAAGCCCAACACCAGAGAGATGAACATATACCACTCTCAGCTCCAGGCATTCCCATAACGTCAAGTGGTACTACTGGGACAAACGTGCTAACATACGGTCTTCCCAGAAGTCCAAGTGCAGCTAAGGGCACTTGTTTGATGCAGGTAATGGTGGAAGAGCCGTGAGTGTGAATAAAAAGAAAATAAGATATATGGGTAATTAGCAGGGACAGTTTCTGGAACCAGAATTTGCCATAGACTAAGGACACAGGACAATGTGGCATGCTCTTTTAAAGTTCATTCATGGAATGCAAGCATTAATACACAAGGGTGTCTCAGAGATTGTTCAGTTCAAAATATTCTCTTTAAAAAATAGCTGTCACAATCCTTCCCAGACGTGTATCTGTTGTCTGCTTAAGACAAGCTGCTCACCGGGCTGCACCTTCCCTGTGGGACAGCTATGACAGTGTCTTCATTTACCATTGCTGTGTAACAAACTTAGTGGCTTAAAACAACACAAATTAATTATCTCATGATTTCCATGGGTTAGGAGTCTGATTAGCAGCGTCCAGTTAGCTTCTCACAAGACTGAAATCAGGGTGTCTCCTGAGCTACATTTCTTCTGGAGATCAAGGGCCTCTTTCAAGACCCCATGGGTTTTGGAAGGATTCAGTTGCTTGTAGCTTCAGGAGGCCCCATTCTTCTGCAGGCTGTCAGCAAGAAGCTACTGTCAGTTCTCAGTGCTCAGAGACCAAATGGAGTTCCTGAACAGGAAATCCTCCATGTCAAAGATGCGGTGGAAAGCCTCCCTTGATTCAAATCTCTCTCATGCTTTGTCTCTGACTCAGGAAGGGCCTTGTCTCTTTTCCAGGATCACCTAATTAGGTCAGGCTTACCCAAACAATCTCCCTTTTGTTTAACTTATCTGAGTCCATGTTGATTAGGCCTATAAAATCCCCCTTTGCCATATAACATAATCACAGCAGTTGTACAGCTCATCATATTTGCAGGTTCTGCCCACACTCAGTTGGAGGAGATCATATAAGGCAAAGGTCACTGGAGGGGTGTCATGTGAAGATTCTGCCATGACAGATGGTTAGCAAGTTCTTCTACCAGGAAAATAAATCAGGTTGCCAACATCTATTCTGTCCACCACATCAGCCACTCAACTCCTGGAAGACAATGCCCATGACTGTTCTTTGGAAAACTGTTCCCAACATCTTTTAAACAATTCTAAATGTGATATCCAGATATCCCTCCAAATACCCTACACTTCTTGTAGGAATCTTAGAATGAAATATAACTTCCTATAGGTTTCCTAAGTAGTATAGACTATAGCAGGACTATTATTTTGTTTTTAACAATAGACTTCTGTGGAGACATCTAAGAACTGATGTTTTTTATAGCTATACCATATTGACAACTAATGCAGTTATAACCAAATGAGACACTTGAATTGCCTTTTCATGAACATCTACTAAACCCTAGTCTAATATCCTCACCTTGTATTTTGATAGTAATTTTGAGCAAAAAGGGGAAAGGACTCATGGACATGGACAACAGTATGGTGATTTCTGGGGGGAGCAGCATATAAGGGTAAAGGAAATTCATGCATCCCACCATGGGAATTGTAGCTCCAATGTTTCATGTCTAAGGGAGCATGGACTCTCATGGAACATAGGATAGCAATCAGGACCCACGTGTGTGACAGAGGAATTTCCTGTGGGAAAATCAGGTTGGCATATTTCTTAGATTTCAAAACTTGCTCTTGCTAAAACCTCTCTCTTCCTGAATCAAAAGAACTTATGCTAATGCATGCCTAGCTTCCTCAGACCAGTGAGTCAGCCCAAGCCTATTGTCTTTCCATTTGCATATCTATCCTCCTGATGCACCATCTTGGGCGTCTATCACCTAATGTAAATCTACAGCCATGCATAGTTGATGAAGACCATTCAGATGTAAAGTGCCCAAGAAACAGCAATAAAAAGCTGGTCAACTGGGGCGTCTCCAAGATGATAATGGAGGGGACTCATGGTCCGGGAATTTCTAGTCCAGTATATTACGTGTGAAATTATTTACACGCTGCCATGGCATATGAATCCTGCTGGACAGAATTCACGACATAAGGGGACTAAATGGTAATGGAAAACAAATACAATAAAAATAAAAAATAGTAAATTAATAAAAACTCGAGGATTAATATATGGATTAGGTGCTAACACACTGAGACCCAATACATTGCATTTTGCCAGTTTCTCTCCTATAATCCAGCCGAGAGAACATTTTGAATCATGATTCTGTCACCTATATTGTTGTCTCTCCTTCATAGTAAGGTGTCGTTTGAAGATTAGATAAGTTTGCCTTCATCCCAGCTGTTAATATAAATTTGACTGAAGACAGGAAAGGGCCAATAGGACTTTTTCGTTTTCATGTTCATCTTTTGAGTGTTTTTTGTCTGTTGGTGGAAGATGAGGAGTACATGACATAGTTTAAAATAATTCAGATGTTTAAAGTTTCAGACTTTCTCACCAACTCTTCACATATCGGTTGTTTTTATGATGGTAGACCTCAAACAATGATCATTCCCCAAGTTTAGTCAGAGAAGGGGGAAACGTTCTCAACATCAATTTCACTTCCTACATGTATCCCTGCCTGTTTCAAATGGCACTTCACAACGTGTGACTCCCTGCATGTGAGCGCACGCTTTGCACTTCCACAGCTCCTTCCCCGTTTTGTCTGTCACGCTTACAAAGCCTGTGAGCCAGGCACCTGGAGAGGCCACAGAAGGGTCCACAGCTGCACCGTTAGCTGCGGAGTCTTGACGGAAGCCCAGATCCGCTGCCTTAGAGTCAAGGGCTGCTCCCCCCTTTCCCAGGAAAAAGGTACCTGAGTCGAAGTGCTCTCCTACCAGTCCCGTGTCCTCCGTGTTGCCCCTGGGGCTGCTCCCACTCGTAATTTTGATGCTTAGTGGGTGAGTATGTGTGCAGAGGGGGGCACTGATGGAGTGCTTGGGCTTTGCAACAGATACAAGTAAAGTAGGACTTCTGCCTCAGGGGCCAGGTTCCAGGCCATCTCTCCAGAGAGAAAACGCAGCAAGTGTGGCCAGGGCAGACCCCAAAACAGAGGCTGATACACACATGATGTACCTGTAGAAGGTCTGGCTAAAGAGACATGTATGACTTTTTTCTCCTAGAAGGGTAATAATGATAAAACAACAACTTTCACTCATTGAAAACATCCCACCCTTTCTTGTGGTGGTTCTGTGGAACATCAGCCATGAAAAAATCACACACATACTCACGGAGGAAAGATTCCATGAGTACATAAGTGTGTTGAATGGGCCACATTGTAACGCCCCTCTGAGAAATTCACAAAGAACCGAGATATTACACTAGAGACTCTGAGAGGCCCTGCTATTATCTGCCTTCCTGTTTCTCCTCGCATTTCTCAAACCTGATTCATGGAATGAAAAAGGAGACATTTTATATAATACCTATGAGTAACATTGCCCTGCAGAAGGTATTTTGGAAAGGCTGTGTTACCTCATTGAATCCTTACACAATTCTGAATGGTAGGCATTACTATCCACACTAGACAAGCGACTCAGAGAGGTTCGGTAACTGGCCCAACAGACTAGCATTCAAAGACAGGTCTGCCTGAGACCAAAGGCTGTTCCATGAGGCACTGGGCTACACAGCGGGAAGGCTCCAGGATCATTCGAAGTCTGATGTCGTGAAGGATCCTGTGGGCTATTAGGGAAGTTGTGGATCCTGAGAAGACGTCAAGACACAACGGGAAGAGTGACCTTCCCGTTGACTGTGATCGGAGGGGCTGATGAAATGTCTAGGCAGGGAAAATGTTTAGGACAAGGACAGGTGAAGGAAAAGGAGACCGATGGAGCTTGTGAGTAGCAGGGAGGAGGAGGAGTGAGAGGGAGGAGTTAGGGGAAAACGAGAAAGGCCTGCACAGCGATCACGTGGGCTGTTGTGAGGGTGACAGGAAATACTGTTTGTCCAGTGCCCAGCGCAGTGCCCGTGCAGTATCAGCATCTCCCTCTCCTGAAGGAGGTAGGGCCAGAGAACAGCAGGCAGGGATGGCGACAGGGCTCAGCTCTGGGGGCTGGGACGATGCGCTATATCCTCGCTGAGCTCGGCAAAATGACTCCGACTGCGCAGGCCCTCCCGCCTGCTTAGGTTCTTTGTGGGTGTTTGATGGGAGGAATTTATCGTTTGCCCGAACAGTGTGTCGTTTTCACCTCAAATCCTCTCACACGATGACCAGTAATTGCCCACTTGAAACGATGAATGCAAATAGAAGTCAGAAGGGTTTGAGGAACGTTTGAGAAAGTAAGAACAAGTGGGGAGAAGCTGTAAAAGTCACGGACTCCCAGTTCCCAAAGCCTGGGACAAGACCAACCCCAGGTTGAGTTTGGCCCACCGATTATCATTTTAAAAAAAGAATTTGTTTCCAAAATTTATAATAAGGCTATTTCACACATGCATACCGATTTCTGGCTTCCCTTCCAAACTGAAGAGCTGACATCACGGGGCTTGTTGACGGCAGAACCGCAGCTGCTGGGAGCTGGGCAGCAGCCTCCTCTTAGCTTGTGCCCCCACCCTCTCGCGTTCCCCAGGCCCACCCGGCTCACCCAGGGTTCTGATTCACTGGCATAGGACGTGCGTCTGTGCTCTGTGCCCAAGCTCACAAGTAATATCCATGGAGGAGAAATCTACCTCTCTCCCCTCCTCCCCAACATGCCCTGACTACCTGACATAAGTGTAGTGGGGTTCCTAATAGGGTTTTCAGTGGGTGTATCTGGAAGTGTTTGATCACCAACAGAAAAGTAAACTGGGGTGCCTGGCCTATTATTGAATGCTTTCATACCCATGCCTCCTCTGTGATGAAAGGAATTAAAATACTAGGCTATACACTTTACAGACAGAACACCTAGTTAGAGAAAAATAAAGAGCAACCAAAGATTTTCATGAACACTCATCTACCTGTTCAACAAAACATCAGCATCGGCACAGCATTGTTCTGCTGTGAACTTGTTCCTTGAACCCCTTCCGTCTGAAGATTTGAAAGTACCCTACCATTGTCAAAGTCCACGATAAGCCGATATGAGCCACGTTTGTTATTTAAATTTCCTAGAAGCCACATTAAAGCAAAAGGAAGCCGGTGAAATGAATTTCCATAATATATCTTATTTAACCCAACAAATCCAAAATGTCATTTCAATGTGTAACCAATGTAGAATGAGGCATTTTACACTTTTATAACGAAGTCTTCAAAGTCCTGTGTGTATTCTACACTATAGCACCTTTCATGTCGAACTCACTACTTTTCTAGCGCTCAGCCCCACGCGTGGCCAGCGTTGCTGTATTGGACAGTGCAAGTGATTGAATCACTTTTTCCCTTGGGTTAACAAACAAGGGTAGATGGATGGCCATCCCACAGAATTCACAGGGACCGAGAGGCCAGACAGGAGACTGACACGCTTCTTTCTGGTGGATGACCCGTATCCTCTGGGCTCCCTTCTGCCCCCAGGGCGCCTTCTGTGTCCGTGCCCCTCTGTCGGCCCCCCTTTCTCACTGCCTAACTAGAGACGCGACTGCAGCAGGGGCACATGGGCTGTGAAGAGGGAAGGAGTGGGCTGGGTACCCAGCGTGCCCCTTGCAGACTGACGGCCTCGCAAGTTATTCAGCCTTCCTGGTCTCAGATTTCTTTTCGATGAAATAGGATTAATTTCTTCTGGGGTTTCTGAGTTGTGCAGGTCAAATAAAATAATAAAGGTCAACTTGTCAGCACCCAATAGACACTGTAGAAATTTACAAGCTTTTAGGGATTATTTTTGAAGATTCATATATGTTTGGTGAAAGAAGCAGTGGGGGTAAACGAATCACAGAAGTGAGAACATTTTTTAAATGTGTGCTAAATCCCAGGTCACACTCTCTTCCTTCTTCAGTCCTTGGCGCTTACAACCTCTCTGTGAAACTGGCATGACTTCCACCTGAAGCACCCTGAGGCAGAGCTATACACGCACACCAAGAACATAAGAATAATGACAAATACTTCAGTGTTTGCCTGACTTTGTCCAGTTACATTAAGACCCATAAAAACACCCCAGTGAGCTCCGTGTGAGAGTGCACCTGATCGCTCTGCATCATGTCTGAGGGCAGGCTTCACACAGTCTGGGGCACGTAAGGGTGGCAAGAGTGCCATCGTCTAGAAGACACCTGTTCCCAGCCCCTGTGGGTCTCCCCACTATAAAACTGAGCCCTGGAACCTCAAGGAGACTTACCAGACTGAAACCTCTCCTGTCCTAAAGCCAACGTCACCTCCAGAGCCCCTGCCCATAGCCTCGGGTACTTTGAAAAGACTGTAACATCACCAAGCCACTATTACATAAAATGTTAAAGGGACTATTTAAGAAAAAGAAGAAGATAAAAACCATGAACATTAAAAAGGAAACAAATTCAGAACTATCAACAACTGAATCTAAAAAAAAAAACCAACCCCAAAACTAAGCAAACAACCAGAACAGGAACAGAATCATAGGTACAGAGATCATTTGGAGAGTTATCACCTGGAAGGGGGAAGGTGGGGAGTGGGGGAAATGGTGCAAAGATTAAGAAACATAATTGGTAGGAACAAAATAGACAGGGGAAGGTTAAGAACAGTGTAGGAAAGGGAGAAGCCAAAGAACTTACACACGACTCATGGGCATGAACTAAGGGGGGCATTGCTGGAGGGAAGGGGTATACCAGGCAGAGAGGGGTAGGGGGGGAAATTAGGACAGCTATAATAGTATAATCAATAAAATATACTTTTTTAAAAAAGAAGGGAAGACTCACCAGTTCATTCTCCTCTCCTTGGTTGAGCAAAGCCCGATGGTCCTTACTTTTCTCCTCCATCTAAACTGGACCACTGGCTAATTCCCTGGGGAAATGGCAAACCCACTGAGGCTTATGTGAACCCTGCACAGTCACTACTTGTCATTGCCGTTCTCAGGTGATTAAAAGCTCTCGGCACACACCTCATCTACCACACTAACAAGGGAAAGAGAATAAATACTCTCCTCAGCCACAGGATTAGTCTGTTAACCTATCGGCTTGCTGTGGTTTATTTTTCTTCCTTGTACTTATTTGCTGAACTACACGTGAGTGTCTCCAGACTTACGCTGCTGAACTAAATAGATAATGTCCCGTGCCGTCCATAAATGTCTCAGCCAATGAGCAGAATGCACACTTGGCTAAAAACCTGAGACAACAGGATTAACCAGTGATACCTGAATAAAAACCCCATGAAACAAGGGTGGGGCATCTGGGGTGACAATAGAAATGGAAGGAAGAGAGCTCTGCTCATGACTGGGAATGGAGGAATCTTATTGGCATCGGAAAACTCTGAATTCGAATCCCTGCTTTACTGATGAACCTGGACAAGTAACTGAAAATAAAATTTTAGGGTTTTTTGTAAAATGTCAATAATAACTATAGTGTTGATAGGTGGACTTAAGATGATATTTGTAAAAAGGCTAACTATAGCTCCCTTCACACTCAGTGAGAGATAGATAATCATCATCATCCCCATAATCGTAACACTAATCAAAAAGACAAGTTTTTAAATAGTAAACTATAGTAATGATGATTTGATTTCTTTCACTTTCCCTCATTAGTTTACAAAAGTTTTCAATACATAAAGCATATGGAGAGAGGAGGAGGCTAAGAAAGATGAATATTGGATATGCTATCTAAATTTCTACAACCTTATAATCACACCTCTCTGTCTTAGCCATTCCCTTACAGGATGAAAAAGGCACCTGTCGTGTCTGTGTATGCAGCAGGGAGGAGGGGCAGGAGGGAGAAGGGGCTGAAAGGGTTTCTTGTGGGAGAAGTAGCCTCAGAGTTGGTGGGAGTGCCTTCCTCCAAGCCGTGAACTCACTAGTGGCAGGATTAGTGTCTGGTTTAGGCCTCCCTTTAGTCCTAACCCTGCTCTCCTCACCGGGGCCTAAAGAACTGATGATCCGCCCAGAAGCCAAGTCTTTGAACTTTAAAGAGCTTCCCATTCAGAATAAAACCAAAGGAAATGATTGAGAGTATCTCATCTCCCTTCACAATCTGACTCAAAACATAATTTCCAGAAAACAAAAAACACAGAGATGAAAAAGAAGTTTGTTCAAAGCTACACAGCAAAATAATGGCAGCCCCAGGACTCGGAGCCAAGCCCCTTACCTCTGGTCCAGCTTCTTCCCACCAGGAAATACTACCTTCTCCCCTATGTTTTCTCTAGATTCTGGAGTGGTAAAGGAATGGGGGGCTATATGGACTAGGGGCATCTCCACCTCTAGTCCGTGGGGCTTATAAATGAAGCAGCAAGAGACATGGCGGAGTATATTAGAACCACAACACGCCTCTGCTTGGCAGGCCCAGGGTTCCCTAGCTTCACCTCCCCAGGACGTACAGGAGAAACTGCTCCATATTTGGAGTCTCATCTAGATTTCAAAGCTCTCCTGCCATTTTCTTTGCTGACTGCCAGAGCCTTAAGGAGATCCCCATTTCACAAATGTTGTTGAATGTCTAAATGAGCAAGGCTGTTTAGTGAAGGTAAGCTGACTGCTATAAAAACAAATAACAAGGGTTGGTCTAAGTTTGTGGTGCTGGGGGGACATTGGTGGGGTAGCAGAGGACTGTGAGGGAGAGTGAAAAACACAACGAAGATGCTGTGGTCACGCTGTTCAGTTATTACCTTCAAGTGGGCTGAGACATAAGAAAATGATTATTCTTGTTTTAACTGACTCTGGAAACTTAAAACTTTTGAACTTTCAAGTCCTGTGTCAATACCTGGGTACACATTAGTGTGACACGTGTTAATGCATGGACATACACCAAACATTCGCTAGTCACCTGAATGACCTCAAAGAAAATGTTCCATTGACTAGACCGGATATCTGACGAATATCACTGGACATCTGATGAATTCCACCTTGAACCAATCCAGGGGCTAACAATGAAGAACTAATTCTTCACAAGAACATACTTTTTGCAAAAAAAACTCTCAGACTTTTATTTCTCCTTCAGAACACTGGGTATTGCCTAGTTGTGTTTCTGGTTGGCAAACTCTCAGGTCATTGAGTAGATATTTGTCATCTATTTCTAGCCAAATCATCCTGACTCTCTTTGAATCCTTTTGACAATGGTGGGTGGGTGCCTCCTCCAAGCAGTGGTTCAAAGGCCCAGGGTCCTTTCATCTTGTGTCTCCACCGTCTTCAACATGTGAGTCACATGCTATGACTTTATAAAAAGGGTCTTGCCTGAAAATCAGTGAAAATTTCTATGGACCAGTCCTAGAAGAGGCACTGTGTATTGTGCTAGAATAATGGCTAGAACTCAGATGATCACACCTAGCTGCATGATTGATGGGGTAGATGGTTCACCTGTGTGTCAGGAAGAAGAGGAAGTGAATCTGGTGGTCATCTAGCAGTCTCTCCCACACAGACTCTATAATGATCTCAGTGAGGGGTGAAGGGATGGGTCAGATTGGATCCTATTCTTAAGGGACTCTGCATCTGGTGGAAAAGACAAAACCCATGCAGAGGTGACAGACATACAAGGTGGAAAAGAGGAAGTCTTGGGTGATTGCAGACTAAGGAGAAACATACCTTAGAGGCCCTAATATTGTGTGACAGGCTGGGGAGTGGACTCTGCTCTTTGATTGAGTGACTTTTTGAGCTCTTTGCAACAACCACAGAGTGGGGAAAAACTGGACTGTCAATACATGACTAATCCTCTACCTGAAATATAGATTCCAAGATGTGATCAAATTTCTACTCCTTAATTGCACTTAATCTTTGTATAAGCAGAGCCAAACACACTTACCCCTTCCAATCCTAATCACCACTGCACCAAAACAACCCAAACTCATTTATTATTAAAATAAATTTAGTATGAACTAAAATAATATTTAGTATGTGCTAAAATTTGTACTTACGATAAAAAAATATTTCAACTTGCAATGTTGAAATCCTTTTTGGAGAAGAGCCTTGGGGTGGGGGAGGAAACTAGACAATTAAATTGGAACCAGGAAATGGAAATCTGAATGGCCTAGCTAAGGAATTAGAGTTTGTACGGTTCGCAGAAAACATCCCTGGGAGATGTCATAGGATTCACCAAACTCTTCGGCTCTCCTCAGTTCCATTCTGCCCACACGTGTGAACTTTTCTAGGCCCTAAAAGGAGCATGACTGAGATGACTGAGGCTCGAACTCTGCCCTTGAGCTCAGCCTACAGGAGCCACGCTCAAGAGAGAGGCTCTTCTCTCACCGATGGGGTCAAGGTTGGCCGGTCACAGATATGTAAACAGTTCATTACTTAGCTGGATCCACTCAGGTGTTTGCCTTCCTCCTATAGAAACAGGATGGTTCAGAATCTGTTCGCAGAAATTATGACATTTGAAAGTGATTGATTGTCAGAATATGTGAACTGGTAATAGAAACAAGGCATCTCAGAAACTTCTGATTAGAGCATGTGAAGCAAAGGGGAAAGAAATATTCTACCTCGTCCACTTACAGCTGACTCCTGCCCAAGGATGAAAAGCCTTTCTTTTTCCATTAGCGACTCTTCCCTGAGGTTCTCACATCTGCTCTCACTCTAGGCATGGCTGCTCCCCCAGCTGCCCTCTGAAGGGGCCGAGACACGAGTTAAGTAGCGGAGGTGGCTCCGCCATGGCCCTCATGGGAGTCAAATCCTAGGCTCTGCTTGGTCTTTATTACAAAATTAGCTTTACGCATTACAGATCATGTAATTTGGTTTAGACCATTGAAGCAATTGTTCTTTTATATTTAATTGCTTCTGTTTAGAATTTTGTAAACATACTCTTCAGTCATCAAATAAGTTTTAATTGTCTTACTTTATTATGGATCCAATTCTATTTCCTAACGCTTTATGTGTCCAAGGCTTGGTGGTCCTCACTGCCCTTGGGGTCCACCAACCTTGTGTTGGGGACTCTTCCCATAGCTTTTTATACATAAGTGAAAAATGGCCCTTATCACATTCAAGGGAAAGAGCCATTCATCTTCAAATCCAAGCCCTTAGCTCAGGGAGTGGCAGGTAAGGCAGCTGCTCAACAAATGCTGTGTAAATGAATAAGTCACTTTTTCTACCTAAAGACTCTGCTTCACAATATTTCATCTTTCAGATTAGGGGGACGTTCATTAGTTTTTCCTTTAGGGTGGTCAGTGGCAGAGTGGAAAATAGGACTACAGCAGATAACGTTTATAGTCTGTTCAAATCCCTTTGGATGATTTCAATGCCTCTGCAGGCACTTGTGTGTTTTCTTCTAATGACCTGGACCTGCAACTCCGCAGAGGACTTCCCTTGAGCCCCTTTGCCCAACCCAGCAAAGACCTAAAAGTGCCCAGAGTTTCCGCCTCATTGCCACCCTGCCAAGCAGCCCTGAGCCCAGGACTAAGGCCAGAGTCTGAAGTGCTTCTCCCTTGCAGAGACTTGGGACACTCGGGTGAAGTTTACATTCCAAAGCTCTCTGACAGCATTGGGTTGAGGTTAAAACTTTTCCCAAAATCACATTCTAATGTGTCTCTTCCTCCATTTCCTTACCAATTTTTCCTAGGAATATTTCCTTTGTAAAATAAACTGATTCCCAGTGTCTGTTTCTGGGGAACCCAACTTTAGAAAAGAACTAAGTGTTCCTAATACTTGTATACTGCCTTAGATCTACATAGGCACCTATTTCTTTTTTTGGAAAAAGGGAGACCACCTGCTGTATATACAAGCAGACCGCATCTTTTCATTCTCTCACCTGGTCGCTACTCACTACTCTCACTTAACAGCCTCCAGTGTCCTCTCTCTTTCATTAAAAATTTCCCATGCAACCACCCTCAATTTGTTCTAATCATTTTTTCTGCCTAAGATTTTAAGATTGTTCCAGGACAATTCAATAGCTCAGTTCATGCTGCTGGAATGTGTTGAATATTTCCAAAGCTTATGCCACATTGCCACGGTAAGCTGTGTATTTAGTGGCTGCATAGAAACAGAATGTTTGTATAATATTCTGGAAGGCTTTTCAGATGACTGGCCCCAAGAACAAATCTACACAGACTGCCAGTCCTATGGTTTATCGGCTGAGTACACTGAGTGCCAGCAAGAATGACTTGAGTGTTAACTATGTTTGTCAGGTAAGTCACCAGCTGGAGTCTGAGCAGTGGCCAAAAATGCCCCAGTGCTGTCAGATCAGTATCCTGGTGAACATGAAACCCGCATCCCTGTTCTCCTCACTGCTGCTGAAAACGCTGATGGCCGTGGAGCCCAGGGAAGGGGGCCAAACAGAAGGAGAAAGACTTTTCTGAAATTGACGTTGCCGCTGATCAAAGTAAGGGTTCAGTTCTGTTTGTCAACTCAAGAGGTTTCCCCAGGAAGCAAAAAAACACTGGAATGAGGTAGGATGGTCACAAAAATGCAGAATAGATTTAGGTATTACAGAGTGAACCGGATTCCAAGATCTATTCTAAGAACATAAACCTCTAAATTGATGGCCTGAAGCTGGCTGATTTCTTACTGATTGATTCCAGATCTAACACAGTTGGAGAGATGAGGATTCCTTTAAGTTACTCAGACCTGCCTGTGGTCCACGATTGATTATTCTTTTTTTCCCTTATCTGAAGGGTGGACTAGATTGAATAGCATAAGGAGTAGAGGGGGGGGTTTTGCATAAATTTTTAAATAGCTTCAAGAATATAAGATATTAAACACCATCCTATGTTTTTGCCTTTGGCTGGTGGCAATGTTTCCTCGTTGAACTTAGCCATCAGGCGATTGTTTGGTCAAGGATGCAGTACTTAAGCTGTAACAAAGAGCAGGAGACACTGTGCTCACTTCAGGGGGGAGAAGTCCATCAGCAGGGTTTCTCTCCACCATGGACCACTTTAATAACACGGAGTAGAGGATGCACAGGGACAAACATAGCATTGCCAAAGGAAATATCCCACAAAATGTTCTGTCAGCACTGTGGAAGTTGGTAGGAAAATAGTAGATGAGTCTTCATAAAAGCAAGTACAAGATAGCCCATCTAGGGAAATAATCTAAGTTATCCTTTGAGAAGTGCAGTTCCTAAACTTGATTCAGCATGAAAACCACCTGGAGAGTGTGACGAAGGTACAGCTCCCTGGGACCGATCTCAGAGATCCTGACCGAGTACGTCCACAAGCTTCATTTCTAATCAGCTCCTTGGGGACTTTCATGATAGGTCAAGGTGGAGAACCATGTTCCAAAAAGAGGCTTATGAAGTGCTGTGGATTATTCCCCAGAGATATGGGCTAACGTGATGGGGCAGCAAAAAGACCAACTCCACACCACGGACAAATATGTCCAAATCTGGACTGTTTTATACAGGTCTTTGCATCTCAGGGGAGGCCTTGGAGACTAGGCCATCATCCAAGAAAGGCCCATTTATAAAGCAGTTTTTCAGGATGGGCAGATGATGAGACAAGAAGAGCTGCAAAACGAAATCTTAAAAAAAGGTTGCTTTTTTTTGAAATGGAAGTAATTGATTCAGTAAACAAAGGCTGGAGGTAGAGCTCTCTATCTTATTTCAAATAAATAAAAATTAGCAGATCAACTAAAAAAGAGTAATTTTAAGTAATAAATCATAGATAATTACATTTTAATTAAAAGAATTTACATTCATTCAACTCCTAGAAGTGTATAGTGTGTTCATTAGTTCATTCATGCTCCACTCATACATTCTTTTATTTACTTCTTTACTGATTCACTCAACACATTTAATAGTTATGTTATGCACAAGAACAAGACTTAAGAATTCTCCTTAAAGCTTGAGACTTGTAGAAAAGGAAATTATGTGTCGCATTTAATCTCCTTTGATTTTTTGCAGTTATGCATGAAGTAATAATATTCTCATGGGAATAGCCTAGGAAACTAAGATGTAGACATAGTGACTAATTTGCTCAAAGCCACAAATCAAAGAAGTCAGGATCTTCAAGTGTGAAGACTATAGTTAGCGTGGCTGCTCCTACGCCCCCAAAGGCCACTCGCACAGGCTCCAGATGCAGTCTCAGACTTCTGCTGGCCTGAGCCACCCACTCTACCCTGGGGTACCTGTGAGCCTTCCCATCTGCTGTGCTGGGGTGAAGTGTGGGCAAATACAAAGTTCGGGCGTTTCCGAAATACGATCTTGGCATTCAGGATTCATCTAGGGAGAATCCAAACCTACAAAGTTATCTCCAGATCAAACCAGTTTCTACTTAGTCATGGATTGCGGCTGAGTTCTTGAGGCTAAGTCCGTATCAAATTCTCAAAGCTGAAGAGTGCCTTTGGGGCTCTATGCCCCTTGCTCAGTGTTGTCCTTTAAGTGTTTCCGCACGGACTTCCATCCAATGGGCATTCGCCGAATGAGGAGGTCTCTTTTCTACTTTATAACGCACGTCTACATGGTCACACAAACCTTGGCAGTAGTGAAAACCAGGATCACAGAAGCCCTGCCACTCTGAAGTCCCCCTTGACTCGTTAAGAAGGTCTGCAGAATGCTGCATGCTGGAGCCCTGGTCACAGCATGCTCTTCCCTCCTGCACCCTGTATTGGCTGTACGGGCCGCAGACCACTGCCCCACGGGGATTTCTGCTGCTTCCTCCTTGAGGCCTCTGTGGGCCTTGCCTGACTCTAAGATTGGTTGCAGGGTACCCCAGGCCTCTATGGTTACATGCCATTGTGTCACCTCTTGTCATTTGCCATCTCTTTTGACCATCTCCTTTAGGCACTTTGAGACATCCTCAGACTATTTATGTCACCTTTGTCTCTGTGCAGTGCCCTCAGCCACCAGCAGCATGCATCCTCCACCTGTGCTCCCAGAGGCACACCATCGCCAGAACAGGCCACAGGTGCACTCTCTGCACCTGGCTGTTGTTACCCCCTGACTCACAGACCACAGAGCGGGCCTCCATGTACTTCTCTCTCTCCCCGCCGCATGTCATCATAGATGTCTTTTACTTAGGCCCTTGCGAACGTTCCCAAAAGTAGGATAAAAGTAGATAGATTGAAAAATACACACCCAGTTGTACTTAAATGTTGCCTCTGTGCCCTAATCTAGTGCTTGGTTTTTAAACAAGTTTGTTTCCCTCCATTGTCTCTTCTCTTGGGTTATCTTCCCAGCAGTCTTTGCACGTGTGTGCAAATAAGCCTTTAAGTCCCTCTACATACTGAGATAGTCTTTGTACCGTACACCCAACCCCTCTAATTTCACTGCCCACCTCCGCACGCCCACTATATAAATGGACAGTCAAACTCATAAAGCACAACACTGGAATCACTATACTTTGTACTTTTGGTTGTTTTTATTCATCGTCCTATTGTTTTAGTTCAGCTTCTTTGTACTGAATGGAAAACAGATGTTCACAGACAAAGGAGGCAAAATAAATTAACAGTGATTATACTTCTTTTCATTCAATCATGTCACAGCTGCTTGCTGAGCCCCAACCATGACCCCATGCGAGGCATAAAGTGGGAAGATAAAATGCATGAGGCTTCGTCTCTACCCTCAGAGAATGGAGCCTCAGGTTAAAGGAAGATTGCACGGTAGTTGGAGGAAGTTGAAATACTGCAGGACCATAATGCAAGGTAAAAGGAGCTGCACACCACACAAAGGAAGGATACACAGAGTGCGATGCATGTGCAGATAAAGGGCTGTCCCTCTGGCTTGGCAGACCAGTGGCATTCTAATTGGATCTTGAGAAATGGGTAGGATTTTGATACATAGAGATAAGAGTAATAATTATTGATGGCCCCAAAGAGAAAACAGGATGAGCAAAGGTATTGATGTGAGAAAAATGACTATATGGTGGGAATAAGTGACTTACTAATTGCTGGGAATAACAGCTGTTGCATTACTGAGAACAAGGAGAAATGTCTAAAACGAGGCCAGATGTGGTCAGTGAGAAGGGCCTTGAAATCCGTAGTAAGCACTCTTTACTTTATTTGGTAGATAATGCAGATCATGAGGGGTTTCTGACCACAGATGTGAGAAGATCAGAGTTTGGCAGTAGAATCCAAAGAGACCTTGAGAAGCAAAGATAGGGGACCTCAGTCAGGAAGACCAGTTATGAGGCTCTTATAATCACACAGGTGATGGCCAAGGGTCCTGGGGAAGAGGAGAGTCTGCATGAGAGACTTCCAAGAGAGAGTTCAGGGACTTGGGAACTGATTGGAGGGGGGACAGGTGGGTCTCTTCATTGCAAAAACATGTTTGTGGTTACAAAAGTAAAAGAGTCCTCACTACTCATAGAGCCTTCTTGATATCAGACACAGGCATCATTTTTGGCTTGCAGCATTATGTGAAGGGTGCCCCCTTCAGTTGTGCAGTGCACAATACATGCAACATGTACAAGACCTTTCAGCAGCTTTTAGCAGCATCCACAACTTCGATAGTTTCCAGAGTGGATCTGTGTGCAGCTTTCATCACCAGTGCTTTGTTGGATTTCTCATGGAGTTGAAACACTCAGGAGACAGAGTCGGGACAAGATAGCAAGGAAATAAAACTGGGAGCCTGGATGACCCTCCGGGTGCTTTACAATCACCCGTGGACTTTGCCCCCCAACTTCCTACATTCTTTTTCCCAATGGATTAACTAATTTGATTAGCAGTATCCAGCCAGGTGTGAAAGACATAAAGGACTCTGATTTGGAAATCAGTGGACTTGGATTTTAGACTTGAGTCTCCCCTTTCCTAAGTGTGTGATCTTGAACAAGTATAAGTCTTTTAACCTTAACCACATAATGGGTTCCCCAAGTGCTATGTTTAAAACAAATGGCTAGCTGGGAAGGGACACCATTAGGTAAAGTAGTCAGGGGAGGCTTCTTTGAAGAAGGGGTGTGGGAGCTGAAACCTGAAGGAGGAGAACTCAGCCGTGAGGGTGGGGAGCTGGCGGTGCGGGGGAGGCATTCGGGGCAGAAAGGAGGGCAAAGGCAGTCTTCCCGAGGAAGGAACAAGCTTGGGGTGTCGGAGGAGGCCAGGGCTCTCTCAACGAGTCTGGGAGAGGTGTATTTTGTCGTTGCTATCTGCATGTCTGTTCAATTTTGAGGAAAGTCATTTTTCTGATAGCGTTTTAAAGGGCCATTTTAACAAACCTAATGGAAACCAAAGTGCCGACAGAATGCTGTGTGGCAGCAGTTTTCCAGTTTTTTATGCATAAAGAAGGGAGCGCAGTTCAAACCAAGAGAGATGCTGCATGACCCTCACACGCTGTACAGAGCAGAGGCCGAGCCAGGTTCAAGGAGAGATTTGGTTCCTCTGGTTTACGATTTTACTCTCTCGGCACTGGGAGTTGACCTCTTCTGTGATTGACGGTCAGGTTCAAGAGAACGTATATGAAAACTGAAAACTCTTTCTAAAGGAAATCACACTCAGGATGGCAATCTGTTGGATGGTTGGCTTTCTTGCCTCCTTGTTTTTCAGTGCTACAGACAGTTTATCCAGAGGAAACAACACGGGAGAGACACAGCAGGGAGCTTGCAGGCAGAAATCCTGGGTCTGAACCCAGCTCCCGCTCCTCCGCTCACTTGCTGCATGCCCTTAGACGAGCTGCTGAGCATTTTGAACGGTCTGGTTCCTCATCAAAACAAGGAGGATGATAATCCTTGCCCTGCCTTCCTCCTAAGGTCATTGTGAGGCTTAAGTGAGAGAACAAGCATAAAAGTATCTTGTATACTCTTAATGCCCTATGTACAAAGCAAGGAATAATCGCACCTGCAGTGTTAAGAAATGACTAGAACTTTGTAAAGATGTTGCTCTGATTCGATATTATTGGAATAGACCACATCATTTTATTAGCCGGAGTGAAAGAATCTACTACAGAAAAAGAGAGAGATTGATTTTAAAACAACAGAATTATAGATTTGATTTACCTTTTTTGTATAGAATACTTTATTGTAGCATAAACTAAATACATGGCTCTGAATAAATAATCACTTTTTACAGTCACCACACCGGCAAGTGGGCACACGCACCCTTGTGTGAGTGCATAAGGACACGGATGGCACAAGCAAATTTCCACTCTCAGGTCACTACGTGTTGTGTGAGGGGAGCCCCGAGTCAGGGTTCTTCTCTGTGGTAAGAGCTGTTTACCTGGGAGTGGACATACAGGGGACCCTCTCAGTTGATTTGGACCAGGTGGCTGTGTCCTTTCTCTTCCGGGTCCTGATCAGAAAAGTATTTGCGGCACAGGCAAGTCGGCCTTTGGGTTGGGACACTCTCCCGTGATCTTTTTCTCAAAAGTTTCAACCACCCATTTCTAAGAAAATACACACCTCAGAAGAATTCCACAGCTGACAATTCAGCAGGCAGGACCCCTCACTCTGCACCTCCTTTTTAGGTTTTTTCCCCACTGGAAGCCGCCTTCCAAGTACAGAGCTGTCCAGTCTATTAGTCCACACTGTGGGACCTCACGGGGCCGGAAGCCATCCATCCTCCCCAGCCCTTCTCCCCGTGTGGGCCAGTGTGATGTTCCGTGTGGGCAGCAGCAGTAACTGGCTTACATCACAGTGTCTGACCGAGACACGGGGCACATGCAGTCTAAAAGGGATCTTGCAGGTAGTTGTGTTTCATCTGATACTTGACTTCTTTCTGTAACTGGTTTTGAATATCCACTTATACCTCCCATGTCACAGAGCACACACCTCGGGAGTCACCAGCTCCTTCTTCCATCAGTGCTGTAAGGAGAGAGGTCTTCCTGTCAGCCCAAAGTCCTTCCCACTGTGCTCTTTACATGCTGGTCATGCCACTGGCCTCAGTTCAGAGCCCCTTTTCCCACGGTAATCCTTCAAGTATTTAAATACAATTCTCACATGCCTGGACTCCCCATTTTTCCAGAGTCAGCGCTTCCTGCTCCTTCATTTATTGCCTCAGATATAATTAGTCTCCAGTAGAGTCTTCAGAATGAGTTCCTTTTGGCAAAGATTTTAAAACTGTTGGCTGGTGGGGGACTGAAGTCCTCCATCCCTATCCTCTGCCAGCCATGTGCAAATGGCTGAGGATGGAATCACTTAGGACCAAGGCAAGTGCAACTTAATCTCAGAAAGACAAACAGACACTCAGAGGCTGTGGTTTTGTGTTGTCTTGAACACACCTCTAGCCCAAGTCTGGCAGGAATTTATCTGGACAGAAGGCCCTGGTATTAGCACGAGAGTGCCTCCTTCCTTCTGGCAAATAAGAAACTCGCTCTTTGTTTGACTGAGATCATACCAAGCACCCTGCCCTGCTGGAGCTTTGAAAGAGATTTGCTGAGAAGCTCATGTCTGAGGCTCTCCCCAGCTTCCATATGGTTTCTCAGGCAGAAGGTGGGGATGGGAAGCCCTTCCTTGTCTGAGTCCAGGAGAACTGTGTCATTCAGATGAGCTAATGGAGGTGACATTATCTGGCAAGGGAGTCTTCTAAGAATGAGTTGTGCATGCTGTTTTTATTTTTTTAATCTTTATTGAATTTTTTGGGATAAAATTGGTTAATAAAATTATATAGGTTTCAGGTGTACAATTCTATAATACGTCATCTGTGTATTGTATTGTGTGTTCACAACCCCAAGTCAAGTCTCCTTCCATCACCATTTATCCCCCTTTCCTCTCTTCTACCTTCCCCTCCCTTTTCTTCTGGTCCTTGACATCTGTGTCTTTAAGGTTTTTTTCCTTAGCTTCATACCCCCACCTTTTTCACCCAGCCCCCCAACCCCTCCCCTTGACAGCTGTCAGTCTGTTCTCCATGAGTCTGTTTCTATTTGGTTTGTTATTTCATTCATTAGATTCCACATATAGGTAAAATCATGTGGTACTTGTCTTTCTCTGACTGGCTTATCTCACTTAGCATAATATTCTACAGGTCCATCTGTACTATCACAAAAGGTAAGACTTCCTTCTTTTTTACACCTGAGTAGTATTCCATTGTATAAATTTACTACAGCTTTTTGATCTGCTCATCAACTGATGGGCACTTGGGCTGCTTCCAAATCTTGGCTACTATAAATAACGCTGCCATGAACATAAGGGTGCATATATTGTTTTGAATTAGTATTGGGGGTTTCTTCACATATATTCACAAGAGTGGAATTGCTGGGTCCTAAGGCAGTTCTATTTTTACTTTTTTGTGATATCTCCATATTGTTTTCCACAGTGGCTGCGCCAGTCTGCATTCCCGCCAAGCATACAGGAGGGTGCCCTTTTCTCTGTATCTTCACCAACACTTGTTATTTGTTGATTTATTGATGTGCATGCTGCTCTTGCTCATCACTACGTTGTAGACCATCTCCAGCTTGTCCTGTCCACAGGCCCCACTTTTGAAAAATAAGAAAAACTATCCATTCTAGGAAAAGACATTCAGAGTTGTCATATCACTGCTGAGGCTGACTTTGTAAATGGAAACGTCTCTTTCTGTACCAAGGAAGACAATAATCCTGCAGCCTATTTTAATGATTCTTCACACCTTATTTTATTTTTTTTAATTTTTATTTATTTTTTTAAACAGTTGCTTCTCACACACCCCCAACCAGGGACCTGGCCCACAACCCAGGCATGTTCCCTGACTGGGAACAGAACTGGTGACCTTCAGTTTGCAGGCTGGCACTCAATCTGCTGAGCCACACCAGCCAGGGCTTCACACCTTACTTTAAAACCAGAAACAATAAGGTGCCTTCATGGCTGGGAAAATACCATGTTCTCAGCATCATCTGCAGGCAGAGCCACCAGCCATGCTCAGAAGTTCATCCAAGGAAAGGAAGGATTGCAGATGCAGTTGCTAGTCGCAAAGCCAGCCTCCTGTCCTGGGGCAGGACATTCATCCCTGCCCACCATATTCACCTGGGACTTGATGTTCATAATAAAAATTTTGCTTTTGTTTTAAAACCGTTTTTGTGGATTTTCTCCGAGAATTCAGTATTGTCTGCTGAGCTAACAGAAACCTGGGTGTTTGCTGTGCTGAATAAATCCAGTCTATCCAAACTGTACTAGTGATGAAATAGGGGGAATTTTTTGTTTGTGAAAACTGAAGCCTTGAGTCTAAGAAATGTGTAAGTTATATGAAGACTTACATTGATGGTAACATAGTATTTTGTAGCACAAGATTAACTTTTGTCAAAAATGAGAAAGCAGAGGAGTAAAAATTCCTGGAGTTGGGCGTGTGAGACAAGGGTTCTTAACACTCCAGAGTTCCTTGGATCAGGCTTTGCAGAGATTGTGGACGGCACCAGCGCCCTTTGGTATGTGCTATGTTCCCATCTTTCCCAGGAATACGAGCTGGACCAACTACCTGCTCTGTGAGGCCCCGTGCAAAATGAAAATGTGGGGACTTTTATTCAAAGAACTTTAAGATGGCAACAGCAGAGCATTAAACCAAGAGTGGGGCCCTTAGAAAAACGGGCCCTGTGCAATAGCACAGGTCACGTGCCCAGAAGCCAGCCCTAAACACAGGGCACTGTGCTCCCCAGGTCCTCTGCCAATCCCTGGTTAATGAGGTGTGAGTGGGAGAAGAGATACATGCCACTCGGGGTCAGGCAGGGGGGAGCCCCTGTGTGATCTGCAGTTTCTTCTTTCCCTACCACAGTAAACGTGGGGTCCTGGTGTTGAGTGGGTAGAGCCATCCAATGGAAGCAGTCACCACTCCGAGGAAAGCTATTCTAAAGAATCACCTGGACCAAAGGAGAAGTTCTTGTGTGTTAAGCCACTGAGATATGGGAGTTGTTTGTTACCGCAGCATCAGCTTAGGGTATCCTGACTAATTTGTAGGGGAAGGCCAGAAGCAGCAGGAAATGCCTCCACTCTGAGAAGTACTACAAAGGAAAATAAACTTAACAGTGAAGATTACTGTGATGGTTCCCACAACTTCCTTTTTCTATCAATGATGTAAGAGTTCAAAAACGATCTCTAGCATGTTACAATTCTATGACTACACGTAGCACACTTTCCCTCAACTCATTTAAAAAATATGTTACCTACGAAGAAGGAGTCCATCTTCTCCTTTAGCCTTCCAGTCTCTTGGCCCATTACCATCCTTGGCCCAGTCTTGATTCACTGAACACCTCTCATACTTTCTGAGGCCAAGAGGAAAGCATTCTCCTGGCGCAGGGTTCTGCTCTGTGGAAAGTATTTTATCAAACAGACTTTACTTTGTCGCCATGATTGAATAAGTTTTTGATTCCAAAAATCCCCGCTGGTATTCTAAGAGTCTCATTGCTTGAAAAAAATCACTGAAACGGTTCCCTTTTGTCATTGTTCGTATGGTTTATCCACTTGGATATTCCATCGCTTTCAGAGCTACTCCTCATTGCTCTCGAACACGGGATTGCTGTAGGACACTCCCCTGCCACACTCTGGCAGGTCCGGGTGGGACGTTTGGTTGAGTGGGGGCCAACTGGGGTCATTGGCCAAGGCCCTGTGCCATACCCGATACTGGCTTTTTGATCGATAGCCAAAACACCTTTTGATTATTATCCACAGGGCTCGGTTTTCAATAATCGCCTCCTGCAAAATAAAAGAGTTGCTCTTAACAACCAGCAGTCAAGTGTTTTCAGGTTAGGGCCCTCCATTGACCCTAATGGGGCGCTACTTCATTGGCTGCTTAGATCCTGCTTGACGAGGAGCCTCAGTCCGGGACAAACAAATCCAAGGGGGTTTACAGGACGGGTCTTAGCCTCTCAAGCTTTTCCACTTAAGAAATGCTTCTAGGAGAAGAGGGAAGTACATACTTTCAAGAACTTCAGCCCTGGACAAACAAATCGAAGGAGGTTTTATACAGCAGATGGTAGCCTCTCAAACTTTTCCACTTAAGGAACTCTTCTGGGAGAAGAGAGAGGTACATACTTTCAAGAAGCACATAGCTTGAAGTAGCCTGCCTCAAGGGTGACATTTCTTCTGAATCTCATATATAAATTAAGTTTAAAATCATTCAAATTTTGCAGCCCATTCCATAACACATCCATATTTAATTTAATAGAAAAATGACATTTGAGATTACTTACCACCAAATGAAATTGACCCTATAGAAAGATGTGCCACATGTATGATGTGGCTTTGGTATAGACCCTGGCACATCACTGCATAGTTATAAACAGAGTTAAGTAAAATTGGAAGGGGCCATAGTCTTGAAGTTGAACAAATCTGGTTTTGAATTCTAGTTCTGACACCTACTCTGGGCAAATTACCCTATCTGAGCTTCAGTGATTAGAAATAATAATTCTGCCCTGGCTGGTGTAGCTCAGTGGATTGAGCGCGGGCTAGGAACCAAAGGGCCACCAATTCGATTCCCAGTCAGGGCACATGCCTGGGTTGCAGGCCAGGTCCCCAGTGGAGGCCATGTGAGAGGCAACCACACATTGATATTTGTCTCCCTCTCTTTCTCCCTCCCTTCTGTCTAAAAAGAAATAATAATTCCTTTCTCTGAGGTTTGTCATGAGGGTTATATAACCCCCTTACCCGTGCAGGGCATGGCATGGCTTAGCTGCCTCTGTTTCCTACCCTCCTGAGCTACACTGTGCCCTGCTCACATATACCTCTAAACTTCAGCTACAAAATAATTGTAATGCATTTTTTTAAGACTATAAGATATGTCTCTTTGGAAAAGTTTTGGACTGCTATTTCATTTCGTGAGTTAGACTTAGCCTCAAACAGGGCCCGTAAGTTACAATACATAGTGAGTGAGAGGTTATTATGTTAATTTTTCATTTTTATCATGTTTAGTCATGAAACCAAGGGTCCTTATGATTTCGATTAAATTGTTTTAAATCCTAGCTCTAGAAATAATCCCCGTGTGTGTATGTGTGTGTGTGTGTGTGTGTGCGTGCACGTACTTCTCAGAGACCTACCCTTCCCTAGGGTAATCAGCAGCCCCCAAGGTGGCAGGGGTCAGTGGCCTGGACCTGACTAATGACCACAAGGTCTGGACTTCTGGCAGGCTAAAGTAACATCTTGACCTAAGTTATGTTTCAGTTCCTGAGTCCCAAAGTGGGCAGACCCCCTGGCTGCTTTCCCATGAGACCAAACAGAGAGGTGCTGGATAAAGCCTCAGAGCTGTCCTTAAGACCTGAAGAAGTGATTATTACCCTTACCTCACCTCCGACCAATCTGCTCCCAGCACGACCTCAAACCCCGTAGCCACCAAGTCTCGTGATTTTGCCAAATACAATCTGTGACCTCCATGCTATGGAGGAGTTCAAGCTTTTAAGCATTAGCTTCCAGTTCTCCTGGATGGTGCCATTTGTAACAAAATTACCGAACTCTGCTGCAATTTCCAGTGTCTAGTGTTTGGCTCTGCTGGAGCCCCAGGAGCAAACTCTTCCTGTTCTCTGACAGTCACAAAGTTTGACTATCTCAGAAGTTATGAAAGAAGCAAATGAAAAATATGAGGAGCCAAGCTGCCCCACAGAATTGGAACTGGTTTTGGTGTGTATCAATGGTATCTTTGCTAAATTGAAAGACTTAATTCTGTAGTATCCTACAAGGAACCTTGCCAGAGATAGTAGCTTTCCTAAAATCCACCCTCTTTGACAGTTGAGTCCCATTGCCCGTGGAAATGACAGAGAACAACTATCCGAATTTCTCTGTAAAAACTGATCACTCCCTGGCGGGCCCTTAAGGACCCACGCAGCCATCTTGTCGCAAACCTCGGGCTCACCCAGCCCGACCTGTTATTCTCCTTTCCCACAGCAAGGCCTTTGTCCTCCTCAATTTAATGAGCCGGCAATCGTTCTCCTTGGGGCTGGCATAAGGCAGGATCACAGGCCTCCAATTAGTGGTTTTAACATCTAACTCACCTTCAGGAAATCTTAACAGGCTTTAAACAAAACAATGAAGCAAATCAAAATGCACACACGCACAGAAAGACTTCAGCGCTCTGCCCAGGCCTCGAGCTTTTTCACAGCTTTGGAAGCGTGAGGACCTGCACCGCTTTGCTACTCTGGAAAAGGAAACCGAAGCCCCGAGAGATCATCTGTCCCGTCACTCCACACTGCAAATGAAATTCAAAACAAGAAACAGAAAGAAAGCCTTGATATGACGCCATTTCTAAAACTAATTAACACACAAAACCAACAAAAATACTTTACCACATGAGCTCTCCTGACTGGCTCCTCAAATAATTCATAGACATATACATATATATGTATACCCAAACACATAAATAATTTAAAAGGGAGAGGGCTAAAGCTATAAATATTAGCTCCTGTGTCTTTCAGCTGAAGGTTAGATCATGCAAATCTGCCAAGGAAGGATAAGATCTCCTTCAGACCCATTCGCCGGGCTGCTCTAAGATTAGGGTTAGGGTTACACCTCTCAGCACACCAGACAATACTCAGGACTCTGCGAACAGAAGCCAGCCATCCGCCATGCCCGTCCTCTCAAAAGCTCTCCGGACCACCTCTGCCGCCGCCAGTACGGAGTTCACGCAGCCCATCCTAGGAACCCTTAATGTCTGAATCAGACTTCCCTAGGGCCATGTGAGGAAAGCACCTTGCTACAGCCACACCGGTCTGGGGGCTTTACCTGCTCTGCTAGGCTCATCTCGTGAGACAGGAAATCATGGTGTCTGTCATTCTCCAGTACAACTGTCTTCATCAAAGACTCAAACGGCTTGGGCTTGTTCCTGAGTGTGTGCGGACAGCCGGGAAAGGGGTAACTGCATGGAGGAGACCTGGGTGGGAGCTGGAACCCTGCAGTGTTATTTCTCAGTGTAGAAGCTGCTGGGGACCCACACTAGGCAGCCACGGGTGTCTCCATTTCTCACTCAGCATGAAAAGCAACAAAGAAACTTGACCTTCCATGAGTATCAAATTGCCCTGTCCATCTGCTGGCATCATACCCTAGGACATGGCACATGGCCAATCAATGCTTGTGGAAAAAGTGAACGAATAAATGAATCCCTGAATGATTGCTAGATACAAAGTGAGAAACGGTAAGTACCACGGAGACAACACAACAATCATAGTTTATATTTACTAAGCATACTTACTATTTGCTTCTCACTGTTCACATTTTATGCTCACAGTAACCTCTGAGGTAAGGTGTCGTTATTATCACTATTTTACAGAGGAGGAAACAGAGACGCAGAGAAGTGGAGCAGCAAGTGCTACCCAAGGTCAGGCAGCAAGAAAGCGGGAAGCCAGGATTCAGACCCAGGTAACCTGCCCTCAGCTGATGCTCTCAACTGCACCTACGCGAACAGTGGAAGCGCTCCCTGTTCCTGCAAGGGGGCTGCGGCAGACTGCTCTGCTTGGTTACCCCACAGCCCAATGCTCCCAAGTCTTCCCTGTTTGCCTAAAAGGAAAAACACATAAATAATCTACGTCTACCTGTCTAATGTTTTGGCATAAATCCACTTTCCCAGAATCTTCTTCCACTCAGGATGCGATGAGACGCAGTTCTAACCAACAAGCATAAGATGACGTCTGTGGGTGGTCTGTAGGAATGGTTTTTATTCACTGGTAAAACATGCTTACTTGAAGGGAAAAAGTAAGTACCTCACTTTGCTGGTGCCTCCCCTTCCATTTTTCTTCCAACACTGAAAACGGACGCCATGCCCAGCTGTGCAGAAGCTGTCTGGGCACCAGACGCAACCAACACAAACGTAACAGGCCCACATCTTAGGACAGTGGAACAGAAAGTAAAAGAATGTGACCCCCAATGACACCTAGTCACTAAACTAGCCCAAAGCCACTTCCCTTCGATCTTCTTAAGCGAGTCGACAAATATCTTTATTGTTTAAGCCACTGTTAGCTGAGTTTTTTACTTGCCTAACTGATCTAGGGGTCAAGAAAGATGCGGAAGAGGACGGCACTGCAGCTGCGCCACGCAGGATAGAATAGCATTTCAACATGCAAAAGAGGGAAAGGTGTACTAGACAGAGGAAACGTCCTGGTGTCCCTGACACCATGGACAGGGACAAGATACATCTTCCTTTAAAGGGCAGGACCATCTTTGTGCAATTCAGTATGAGAAAATCCATGATGATGTTCTTTTATTAACTTGGCGGCTTTGGAAACCATATAGTTTAGTGTAGTGCTTCTCAGTGCATGGTCCCTGAACTGGCAGCCTCAGAGTCACCAGGAAACCTGCTAGAAACAAAACCCTGTGACTACTCCAGACCTCCTAAATCAGAAATGTGGGGGTCAGGGCTGGACAACTGGTGTTTTAACCAGCGAATCACCCTCCAGGGGCTTCCGATGTCCACTCAGGTTTGAGAAGCTCTGGTTTAGCACAGAGAGAGATGCTCTAGTACCATATTCTTGTCCTGTTCTGCCACCAACTCCTGTGCAACCTTTACCTGCTCAGTGAGGAAGGTTGTTGAGTTCCTGCCTACAAAATGCCGTGGGAAGTCAAGCTCAAGGTGCTCTCAGTCCTCTGTGAATGCCCCCTCACCGGAGCAAGTGGCAATGGGGACAGATGGAACCCTGCGGCTCACCTCTGCTTCCAGGTGGATGCCTTTCAGGGGTGCCCCTTACTAACAGTACGCTTTGAAAGAATAGAGATTGCGGTCAACAGCAGTGAAGTACAGGGTGAACCACACAGCGAAGAAAAGGGGGAGATAAGTTTATTTTAATGAGGAAATGGGAGCTGAAGAATAAAGCCAGGAGAAGCTTACCATGAATCTCATTTCCCATCTGTGAAGTAAAAATTATACAAGTCCTTAAGTGAAAGAAGCCAGACACAAAAGGCCACATACTGTATTATTTCATTTGTATGAAACCTCCAGAATTAGAAAATAAATTAGTGGCTGCCAGGGGGTGAAGGAAGAAGGAGGGGGCTGAGGAGTGACTGGTAATAGGTACAGGATTGCTTTTGGGGTGATGAGAAGGTTCCAGAATTAGACAGTGGTGGTGGTTGCACAACTCAGTAACCCCTCGTGTACTAAAAATCACTGAACTGTACACTTTTAAAAGGTCAGTTTTATAGTGTGTAAATCATATCTCAACTTCCAAAAGTGAATTGAGTTGGCTCTTTATCTGTCAATTTTAGAAATGACTAGGCCCTTAGACACCATATTTCTCGTCTCCCCAGCTCCACTTTACAGACGGGAAAACGAACGCCTTGTTCTGAACTCATCAGAGCACAGCACTTCTGCTCCCGTGGCTGGGGGAGGAAGCCCCTTGCACTGTCGAGCCTTGTCAGCTAACGCCGTTCCCTTTGCAGACCCCCCAAAAGTCACCCCACAGTGATCACCAGCCTGAGGGCACTTACCTCCACAACAAGGGACACAATGAAATTGCAGCTGAGCATAATGACAATGTAGACCCTCCACAGAACAGGAGTGCAGAGCAGCTGGCAGGGGATAGAGAAGCGAAGTTAGTCTGAAGACAAAGAGATGCCAGAAAATGGCCACGTGTTTCATAGGTTATAAATTACATATGCAATAGGCACACATTTGTGTTAAATACATGTAGAACATGTATGTAAATATTTCTATGAATATATGTACAGAAAACAGTGTGGAAAGAGTATACCCAATGAGCCAATGAATTGGGGACTGTGATAACTACTTTCTTTTATCTTCCTTTGTTTCTTATTTTTTCTCTGTAGTTTCTAAATTGCCTAAAATATATCTGATCACCTTACAACAACAAATAATAGGAAAAGTACTTTTTGTTTGTTATTTTTTATGAGGAACACAGGAATGTGGCTGTACGCCCAGGAGGCTCTGAGGGTGCATCCACCAACCCCCCACGTGGACAGCGTGGCCATCCCCTGTCCTCACCTGGGCCCTGCAGTGGCGCCTTGGCCCAGGCTTCACCCTCAGGACCATGTTACAGGGGCACAGGCTGTGCTGTCTCGAGGGTGCTCACCAACACAGCAAGTGGGGCTGAAACCAAGCTGTCACTGCGTGTCTCTCTCCCCACTTCCCCTGTATCTCCCCTAACCCCCGCAGGGTCGAGACATGATATGTTATATATTTATGCATATTACATGGATGAATGATGAGTGAAACAAAGCCAAGTGCACTGCACCTGGCACCGCCTCTAACACTGCCTTTACACTGGTGGGAGTAAAGACTGCTACAGCTCTGGGGAGGGCCATGCTATTATAATTAAAATTTCAAGTTCATTTCTAGGAGCTTATCCTAGAGATGTACTTGTCCATGGTTGAAACAATATATGTATGAGATTATTTTATTGCAGCTTTGTTTGTAATAGTAAAACATGGAAAATAATCTAAATGTCTACCATAGGGGACTACATATGAATTATGATATATATATTTAAAATGTAACACTGTATTAGCATACAAAGAATGAGGAACTCCTATGTACTGATATGGATCGATCACCAAAACACACTGTTACACAAAAGACAAGGATCAGGGCTGTTTACGTGCTGCCGGCAGCCACCGCGGTGCTCCGCTCGGCTCTCCTGCTCTGGGAGGACAGTGACAGGTGGTCCAGCTGCTAGACTCAGAACCTGCCACCACATTCACCCAAAGGCCACACATCGCATGGGGTGCTCGTGGCCAATAAGGAAGGACAGCAGAGCTTTCAGTCACAGTCATTCTTGCAAGACCCTAGCACCTCTGATAGGCAAGTTTGGCTTCAATTTTTTAGAACTGTGCTGTAGCCTGAAACTTGCCTTACCCACGCCCCTCCCTGCTCTCTCTTTCATAGGGGTCAGAGCACAGAGTACGGGGCCCGCCCCCGCTAGCTCCCTTATTTCTGTTCCCCCGTAGGAAACGTCTCCAAGAACTTTCTTTCGCACGTCTCGCCTCACCTTGACATCCCTATTTCAAAAGACCTGGACAAACGTAATAGTTTGCTACTATTTGTATAACAATGTGGCAGAATATACATATAAAACACATATACACACATATATAAATATTTGTGTACATATGTAAAAAAAAAAAATGTCTGAGAGGCCCCGGCCAGCGTGGCTCCGTTGATTGGAGTGTCGTCTGGTAAACCGAAAGGTCGTGGGTTTGGTTTCCGATCAGGGCGCCTGCGAGAAGCAACCGATAGATGTTTCTCTCCCACATCGATGTTTCTCTCCCTCTCCTCCTCCCTTCCCCTCTCTCTAAAATCAATAAGCATGTCCTGGGGTGAGGATAAGAAATAATTTAAAAAATATATCTGAAAGTATGTAAGAGGAACTGGTATTGTCAGTGGCCTCCAGAGAGGGGAACTGGTAACAGAGGAACAAAAGTGGAAGGGAGATTTTTCACCACATAACTTCTAACTTCTGATTTTAAACCATGTGGGTGTATTCTCTGCTTAAAAAAATCCATGCATTTTTAAAATGAAGAATAACTAGGTTGCAAAACATCATGACTCCACTTAAAATAAACTTCATAAATCAGTCAGTACACATTTATAATATGTGAATATTCAAAGATGGAAGGATAAAGTGAAAAATGTTATAATTTTCCCTGCCTACATATTCACATTTCTAAAATGTGCTCACAATTTAATGTACCAATAAGACAAGTAATTGTTTTTAAAGCAAGCAATAGTCCTTTGCAGAACCCTCTGCGGAATCCATGCTGGCAATGACTTAGCGTATGTTCCCTTCAAACCAAATGTGCTCCCTGTTTTGCTATGCAGGAAAAATGGGCCTCTCTGTTACCATCTCCACTGGTGAAGAGTGTAACTGAACCCAGCATTTCTTCACTTTCTGCAGGATTACAAAGTTTTAACTCACTTGGAAGTCTAGTAGGCAAAAACTATTTATCTCTATAAGTACCTAATGTAATTCATGAGGACACTTAACAGTGGCAATTGCACAGTTAAGCACAGTAATGCAACACACAAATGAAAACTGAATGTAGACATTAGTTTCTATGACACACTGGGTTTGTGAAGGTACGGTTGGCTTGGGGTGTGCTGCATGCTCCAAGTGCTTGTCCGCATTTAGGGAACTGATGTACACCCATCCATCAGTCATTTGTTGCCATTATGCACCATTTGCTAGGCAAGGCACTGTCTATGTGACAATGAACAAGATAGGATCGCAACCCTTGAGAATCTTGTCTTTGAGATGAAGAAGCAGGGAGGCAAGTTTACAAAGCAGTAAGTGAAAAAAAAAGCTCAGTTTCTTTTCTCTTCTATTTTCTATTTACTGGCCTAAAGGACATTTACTAATGATGAACTAACTGAAGAGTAGGATAGGTTAGAAGAGTCAAAATACATATATATTTCTTCCATTGCTTGAATACACAAAATTTCCATCTCTTCTAAGGTTTTAAAGTTGTTACAAAATCTAAGCTAGTTCAGGAGGTAAGGCATGACTCTTTGAAAGTAGGTTTTGCTGACCTTAAGTATGAACATCAGAAAAAAACACATTTCTAAAGAAGTAAAAAAAAAGATGTAAATATAGATTTAAAAATTAACTGAAAAAGTGTTATAGGCAAAACTGTTTTCAACAGTTTCAAAACACAAGCATTTAGGGGGAAATTTTCTCACATTTGAGAAAGAAATGTATAAATAGATTTTCCAGTCTTAAAGGGAATCTTTTAAAAGAAAAATGTTCAATCCTTTTGAAATACTTGACATCAAGACTAGACAGAATTTTATTTCCTATCTAGCTTAAATAAAAAAATATGAATAAATTCAATATTTTAGAAAACTATCCCAAAGGAATAATTGATGTCAAGAATCCATGTCAACTGCAATTGTGACCTGCTTTTTTTAAATTAGGGTGTGAAACAACTGAAACATATCATCACGTCCCTGAGATGAGACTTACATCCAAACGCCTATATAAATCTGGAACGTCAGCAAATAGAATGAATAGACACACAGCCAGCTGTATGATCAGCACAAGGACAAATATATCTGAGGAAATAAGAACACAAACTATCATTTAGAGAAATCAGAACATAGAGTGTCACATCTATTGAAAGACATATTCTAGATTAATGCTGATTAGATTCACTTGATTTTCACATCGAAACACAGCATAATAGATGGAAAGTGCTCATTTCTATGCAATGGATCTCACCTCTAAAATTTCTATGCATGTCCTTGAGGCAAGTGGAATTTTTCACATCCATGTTATAGGTTTCAATTGATAAAAGTGGGGCAGATATATATGTGGTAATGCTAACAAATATATTAATACAAAAAAATTTATTTTCATTATTACAAAATAAATGCCTTGAAGGCATCCAAGTATCTGAGTCTCTTTAATGCAAATTATCCACCTCAAATCCTTTTCTGGAAATGAAGGAGGGCTGTAAATAAACAAACGTGTAAATTACAATCATGTAGAGGTCAGTAATTAATTGCTTTGTCATTCCAAGAAGGAGAAGGGAAAAATAATTTTCCAAACAAGATTTTACTAGGATATTCATTTTTCAACTTGTGCCTCTAAATTTTCCCAATTAGAGGGGTAGAGAGGGTATTCAAATAAATGTCTGAAAGGCAAAGCAGGTCACCCACTTTTCCTAACACATGCTCCGCCCTCAGCCCAGACTGTAAGGAAGTCGGAGGTGTTTTGGCCAAGAACCTCCACCAGTGTCTGCAGTCAGGTCCCTCCAGGCTGGACTCCCTCCCAGCCTGCTGACCACACAATGCCATCCTGACCATCGTCTCCACGGCAGGAGACGTGTAGCAACTGAGCGTCGTGTCCCTTCTCCCCACCGCCTCTGACAAGGGTAGAAATAAAAGAGTCTTCCCAATCCTGACAGGTGTAGAAATAAGTGAGTCTTCCCAATTTCGAGTGATCGCATGAAAAGACACGTAGAGACACATTTCTAGTGAAGGTAAGAGGTGGATAAAGAAGCCTTAGTATTTCAAGCAGCTTTGAGGGAGGGAGCAAAAGACCACAGAATGAGGTTGCAGAATGCGTTTTACAGAGACCTGGAGTGGAAATCAGGAGACTCGGTATAAGCACCCACTCTGCAGCTGCTCCCCGGATGACCCACGCCTGTCTGTCCCCTCTCTGATGACCTCTCACCTCCGATTCCGTACCATTTTACTCACAGTTTTTGTAAGTCGGCTGCCTAAATGGTTTCCCTTTAGAGAAGATAAGAGCCACAATAATGCAGTTGATTGTTCCCAAGAACCATATAGTAGTGTTCTCAAAACTTGGGTAGGCACCATCACTTCCAACTTCATCTGGAACAGTGGGAGCGGTGGTTAACTTTGAGATGCTTTCATTTTGCATTGTGTAGTCACTAAAAAGGAAACCAAAGCAGCTAATAAAGTAAGGTGACGACACCATGGAGCATACGTGCAAGACTCCATACCCTCAATGTTTTTGTAATTGCCTACCCTTCGGGAAAGAATATACTAAAAAATAAGGAGAAAGAAACCAGTACAGATAGATCTATTTTTAGAGAGATGGATAAATGATAGATTAGATAGCCAGATAGCTAGATAGATAGATAGAACCAAGTTATTTATTTAAAAATATTGAGCACCAGTCATGTATATTAAGGCTATATGGGAGAGAAAGAGATGAGTAAGTAATAATTCTTCCCTCCAGTGGCTTAAAGTCTCTAAAATTTTGTAAGTAGAGTGACTATATAATTTATCATTCAACAGGAACAGATCTGGGTAGGAAAAGAAAAGATACTAATAATTTCATCGGATATCAGGCTTAAACTGGAGATGTCCAGGAAAACTATACCGCATGGTCACCCTAGATAGAAAAGATGGTCATAGGTCATTCTCTAAGATAGGCAAAGGTAAGTGCCAATAAACATTACCGTCAAATTGTGCTACAGAGAAATAAAGTTCACTGGAAAATTACCCGCGGGACTTATGGAGGTCAAATTCTTTGTCAGAGTGAAGACCCAGTTGCCTCCCGTCATATGGACCAGATAATGTTTGATAGAAATTAGAGTGTGGGAAGCTGGAATCAAGTCTGCAATCATACCTGTGCATCTCCATGTTATACCAAGGCTGCCTCTGAACCAGAAGGAAGCCCACAATGTGCATGGCCAGGCTGAGAAAGATGTTGAAAATCACAGAGAGCAGCAAAGGTGGGGAGATCAGCCGTCCTGCAGGTCTGAAAGGCACCAGCTTGGGGTAGGCACCATTCAAATTCACTATAAAATAAATTCAAATATGTATGAGAGCAGGAAAATGTTGTATTCATCTTCAGAAGAACGGTGTAACTTCTTGGGCTCACACATCCAAGAAAATTGACAAATTGATATACATCAAAAACTGAGTGAACAATACAACAAGTGGATTCAAACTGAAGTCATATGAGAAATTCTTAAGACAGCAGACAGAACAACCACAAGATACCCTTTTTGTGCCTATAAGGTGGGCAAAAGCTATTAAATTATAGGTGAGGGAGTATTAAAATGCACACTTTTATTATACCGCTTGTGCAAATGTAAATTGACAAAAAACTTTCAATGAATATGAAGAGACTGAAACATTTTCATAGCTATTTATATAGTTATTCCACTTCTGGAATTTTATTCTATGCTAAGACAAATCAGAGATATAGAAACATGTTCATCCCAGCATCGTTTACAATAAATTATTGCACATCTATGTAATGGAACAACATGCAGTCACTAAGAAGTAATGCTTTCAAATATTTAAGGAATAAAACGATGAGTGATATCAGCAAAATAACAGAGGAAGCAGCTCCAAGACCCCATCTCTCCACAGAAACATTGAAAAACCAGCAGAAACTGTAAGAACTAACTTTGTCAGAAATATGAAAAATAGACAAGTTTACAGCATGCGAACAAGTGCTGAGTCAAGACAAAGACAACTTAAAAATGGTAGGAAAGCTTTGTGCATCTCTGCTTGCCCTTGCCACCTCCAGTGACAGTCTCAAGTGACAGTCTTGAAGACGGTAGCCCACATACATGGTGGGGGAACCTGGTCCCTGCTCACAGAGGGGAAGGGCAGACTTTATCCACGAGTTATTCTGCATGTCTGTTCTAACTTGTCTGGGGCTCCCTGAAGTGCGGTGTTCATCTCTGTCTCACCCAATGCAAAACCTGCTCGGGGTGCGGGTGCACTTCTCCAGAGCATTGGAAGGCCAGCAAATGACCTGCAGTCGCCTCGGACAAAGGTTAGAGTTGACTCATAAAATAAATGCCTAAAGCCTGGAGGGAAAAGCTAAAATACATTTCTTTGGGAAATTATGGTATTCATAATCCCCTGTGTATATTGGAGAATATAGAAAACCATGTATGTGCCCAAGGCAAGATGCATGCTGAGAAAAGACCAGAAAAACGCTATGGTTTCAGCTCTGGATGATCTCTAGATTCAACACAAGCCTGGCTAAGTGTTGAAATGCCCGGCACAGAACCAATTGGCAACAATTGGGAAAGGTAATTTTTTGTTGTTGTTCATATTGTTAAACTCACAGCGTTCAAGGACCTCTGTCTAAACACTACCTGAACCAAAGCTACAGGAACAGAGATTTCAGTGACCACACATGACAACTGATACAGTCTATGTAAAAATAGTTTAAGAAAGTTACTAAACAAGTAGACTACTAGAATCTGAAAAAACAGCAAAACAAAAAACATCAAGGCCAAGGGGAAGGGAAGAATCTGATTTCCAGGGTTAAGACATTATCAAAATCATCTCTAAGGAAGCCCAGATATTGAACTTACTGATCAAAGACTTTAAAACAACTGTCTAAATATGCTCAAAGAATTCAATGAAATCAGGAAAATAATGTATAAACAAAATGAGAATGTCAATCAAAAGAGAGAAATTCTAAAAAGAAGCCAAAAGAAATTCTTTTTAAAACATTCTTTTTATAATTTCTATCTCTTTTTTGACACTCTCATTTTGACTAGTAAAGGTAACTATTTGGGATAATATAAAAGTATGTATTATTGTATTTTTGGTTTTTAACTCTACTTCCTATTCCTATATTATTTAAAAGACAAATGCATGAAATAATTATCTCACTAAGTTACTGGGCACATAGTTGATAAAGATAACACAATTTGTGACAAATAAAATGAGCTATGAGAAAGAGCTATGTAATAAGAGTTTTGGCCTGCTATGGAAGTTAAACTATCAATCCAAACTAGATTATTCCAAATTGAGGATGTTACATGTAATCCCCATGATTACATATTTTGCATTGAAAGCCCACAGCTAATATCATACTCTATGGTGACAGACTGAAAGCTTTTGCCCTAAGATTAGGAGCAAGAAAGAGATGTCTACTTTCACCACTGCTATATAACATTGTACTGGAAGTTCTATCCAGAGCAATTAGAGAAGAAATAAAAGCCATCCAAATTGTAAGGAAGAAGTAAAACTCTCTCTATTCACAAGTGACTTTGTTCTGTATAGGGGAAATCCAAAAAAATCCACAAGAAAGCTACTGGAGTTAATAAGCATAATCAGCTATGTTGTAAGGTACAGATAAACACATAAAAATCAGTTGTGTTTTCATATGTTCAATAAACAATTTAAAAAGGAAATTAAGAATACAATTCTATTTCAATAGCATCCAAAAGAATATGTACCTAGAAATAAAGCTAACCAAAGAGAAAAAGACTTGTACACTGAAAATTACAAAACTTTACTGAAACTAAAGAAAACATAAATAAATTGAAATACACCCAATATCTATGGATTGGAAAATGTAATTTTGTTACAATGTCAATACTACTTAAAGTGATCTAGAGATTCAATGCAATCTCTGTCAAAATTCAAATAGACTTTTTTTTTGCAGAATAGAAAAGCTGATTCTCAAATTCACGTGGAAAAGTCAAATCTTGAAAAAGGAGAACAATACTAGAGGATTCACACATTCTGATTTCTAACTCACTACAAAAACAGTAATCAAAACAGTGTGTTACTGCCATATAGGTAGACATACTGACCAGTGGACCAGAATGGAGGACCCAAAAATATATGACCCCCACATATATGACCAATTGATTTTTAGTGTCAAGACTATTAAATGGGGGAAAGAACAGATTCTTTAACAAATTGTGTTGGGGCAACTGGATTTCCACATATAAAATAGTGAAGGTAGACCCCCTAGTTCACACCATATATAGAAAATGTACCAATGATCTAAATACAAGAGCTAAAAATCATTAAAAAATTCTTAGAAGAAAACACAGGGTAAATTTTCATGACCTTGGATTTAGCAATGGATTCTTGGATAAGACAACCCAAGTATGAGCAACAACACAAAAAAATAGATAAATTTGACTTAATCAAAATTAAACACTTTCATACAACAAATGACATTATTAAGGAAGTGAAAATACAATATATAGAATGAGAGAAAATGTTTTCAATCATATATTTAATGAGGTTTTCATATTCACAGTATATGAAGAACTCCAGAACTCGGGTATCAAAAGATAAAAATTCAGTTAAGAAATGGGTTAATCTAATTAAGACTTGAATAAATATTTCTCCAAATAATATATACAAATAGCTATAAGCACATGAAAATATGTCAACATTATTATTTATTAGAGAAATGAAAATCAAAATCACTGTAAGACACTACTCTATACTATTAGAATACCTAAAATAACTTTATTAAAGCTAAATAACATATTGATGAGGCTGAGGAGAAACTGGAACTGTTATACATTGCTGTGAGAATGAAAATTGATGCAGTCACTATGGAAAATAGTTCTCCAAAAACAGTAATGTCATTCCTATATCAAAAAGAATTGAAAATAGGACCTCAAACAGATGCTTTATGCAAATGTTCATCACAGCATCATTCACAATAGACAAAAGGTGGAAGTAACCAAGTCCATCAATGGATAAATGGGTAACAAAATGTGGTATGGTCATGTAATAGAATATTACTCAGCCATTAAAAAGAAATAAAGTTCTGATACATGCTGCAGCATAGATGAACCTTGAAAACATTGTGCTAACTGAAATAAGCCAGACACACAGGGACAAGTATAGTATGCTTTGACTTATTTAAAGTATTTTGAATAGGCAAATTGATAGCATCAAAAAGTAGACTAGAGGTTACTAGAAGCTTAGAGGGAGGGCAATGGGGAGTATGTTTTAACAGGTACAGAGTTTCTGTTTGGGGCGATGACAAAGTTTTGGAAGCAGATAGTGGTGACAGTTGCACAACATTGTGAATACAGTTAACCCTCCTGAACTGGACAGTTACAAATGGCAAGAGTGGCCAATTTCGTTATATGTATATTTTACCACAATAAAAAATTAAAATATTTAATAACAAAAATAGTTATGCAGTTAAATGAAAAACAGTATGCGCGATTACATAGAAAACAATTCAAATTTCTTAATATATGTACATACATATGTATACACGTACATATAAATATATATACATATATATGCCTCAAGGAAATACATCAAAATGCTTTAATCGGTTTGCTCTGGATATAAGATAAAAGCTGTTTTTCTTCCCTTTGGCATACCCTCTTTTTATAATAACTATATGTTAATCAATGATGAATTTATAAAAGGATCAAGTCATTTGTCAAAAAATAGCAACAAAACCCTGGAGTTGGTTGTTAGGGAGAAGAGAGTAATCACAGGAGAAATTAGAACTGTTTTCAAAGCTCGGAAAGGCGGCCATGGGGAGAAAATTTAGACTGTTCTGTGCCACCCGGAGCGGCAGAACTGTGATGGTGGGAGTCACACGGAGGCAGACTTGGCCTGGTGTGAGAGAGAGCGCTGTCAACAGACTGTTCAAGGGCGTCCTCTGGACAGAGTTAACAAGTGCTCCATGGACTTCCGGGACCGCTGGGCACTGCTAGATGTGCTGGGAACACAGCAACGATCAAGGCAGACACATGCTGCGCTTATGAAGTGCACTCTCTGGGTGAGGGGAGGCGGCAAAAACAAATAAAAATGGGTAAATGTAATTTCAGATTGTGCCAAGTACTGTGAAAAAATAAAGCAGAATTGTGTGCTAGAAAGTCATTGGCTTGGTCGTTGTTTAAAGTGACCTTTGTGAGGTGGTGACATTTGAGCAAAAATATGAATAATAAAAAGCAAAGTCATACAAAGATCTGAAGGGAAAGGAGTTTAGGCAAAGGGAATAGCAAAGTCAAAGGTGCCGAGGTGACCACAAACTCAGCAATGCTCGTGAGACAGAAAGACCAGCGTGCCTAGAGCAGCAAGTGCATGGCGAAGTGGTTAGATGTGAAGTTGGAAAAGTGGGCAGAGACTACTCACGGTAGGACTTTGGATTTAGTGGAAATAAGAAGCCACTGGAGCATTTTAAGTGAAAATACGACAATAAAATTTAAATTTAAAGAACACTCATCACTGTTTGCAAGGCAAACGGAAGTGAGGGGAGGGCAGGAAGAGCGGAAACAGGACTAGCCATGGGGTTGCTGCAGCAATCGGAAAGAGGAGTGCCCTCGTTCTGAGACGGGGCCAAGGCAGAGGTGGGGAGCAGGGAGACTGGGCCGGTTCGGGGGCGGGGCCACAGGGGTTCCACATGCCGGTGAGGGGAAAGGAAAGAGAGGAAGGAAGGACGACTCCAGGTCTTTGAGCAGCTAGGTAGATAGTGGTGCTGTTTTAAGGATTTTTTTTCCCTGACATATTCCAGGTGCCAATATCAATTAATTTTGACCAATAACAGCAAGGCAAACAAAAGCTTTATTTGGGGACATATGATTTCTAATTTATGACACAGATTTTGGTAGAAACCTGTCGCGGATTTCGAGCCGCAAAATCAGTGGGGGGACTGCCCTGATCGCGTGAATCAATCTTACCCAGAGACACGCTTGGAGATGAGAATCCGGCAGCCACGGATCTCTTCCTCCATCTCCATTTTGGGAAAAAGATCTCGTGGGTTGCTTAGCCGGGGCTTTTATTAGAGGCATTAAGACATATTTACATTGGATTGATTATTCATGGAATTAAGCAGAACAGGGGTAGGATTACTCATAGCAGGGCATCAGGATGTAAATTCAGGTCCGGTGGCAGGCAGGACCAGGTTAAAGTAATATGCAGGGGTCAGCAAGCCAGAACTTTTTAAGATACATCTTTGCCAAATTCCTATTAGAGAATTCCCATTCCACAGACATGATTCACACTTGCTCACACGGGAATCACACGGACCTGTGCTCAAAACGTGTAAATTCTCAGGACTGAGTGTTTACACGCGTGTGGAAATCACTGCCACAGAAAACTGATTTTGTTTCTACCAAAAGAAAAAGAAAAATGGGGGGAGGGAGGGGGCAGGTCTCCAAAGAAGTTATACAAGTTGTTTTAAAAGAGCTGTGATTGATGCTTCCAAGCAAACTTACACTCTGCTATAAATATGATTAATTGCTTATGCCCTTTTCTAGGTGAAAATTTTATTTCTTAATAGAGAGTACACAGATGCAGAGCCAGTTCAGGATGTAGTCATTTGTGGTTTTGCCCGGTTCAAAAGTTCAGTTTCACATGGAGGGGGGTGAGCTCATTCGGCTTCCCAGAGGTCTCCGGTTCCACTTTAGATTGCTCTATTGACAATATTAACTCCATTTCGCTACTTTTCTTTCACACCTATTATAGTAAGTACTGCAATCTAGACAGTAAATGTTTAATGGTTTTGTTAATTATAAGATATGACAGAATAAAGAGTTTCATTTGGGCATGTTAATTCTACATTCTGTTAAATATCCAAAACTAGATGCTGAGTTGCTGCATTTCCAGAGTTCGGGGGAGGCATCAAGGCCAGGGATACAAATGGGGGATACATCAGCGTGGAGATGACATTAAAGTCACAGGAGTGGTTGAAATCACTGAGGGAGATGGTGTAGACTGAAAAGACAAAGAACTCAAGACCGAGGCTTGGAACATTCCAAAAGGTAGAAGACAGGTAAAGGAGCAGAGGCCAGCAAAAGAGTTAGGAAAACTGTACTCACGAAAGTGATAGATAATGCAGGAGTGCGTGAGATCACAGACCCAAAAGAAGAAACCTTTTGGGGAAGGAGACTGCTGTTGAGAGATTCAAGTACAATCAGGAAGGAGAAGTGGCCATCGCTGTCACCGAAAGTCATCGATGGGCACGGTGGACGCACAAGCCTAGAGAGCAGTTGCTCCCCATGAGCTCATTCTCCAAAAACAGAGCTTTCGAACAAGTTTTTAAATGACAAGTTGGCATGGTGGTTGTTAAGGTTATAATGAGAAGATAAAAGAGGAAATAACGTGAAAGCGAGACCATGAGCTGGGGAAGGGGCCATCTGAGAGGTACTGCTTCATGTGTCAGTAATGTGCCCCTCCCAGCCAGTGGGGCTGAGGCTGGCTCACCAGCTCGCGAGGGTCTCTCCCTGCTAAATTTGTAAGCCAGTTGTTAAACACAACCATTACTAAGAGTAAGTTATATAAACTTACAATTAAATAAATATATGAAAAGCAAAGATAATGAACACTCAAAACTGATAATTTCTTAATTATTTTACATTTTAAAATTATCTATGTTCTTGAAATTAATAATGGAGATTAAATTTAAAAGTGTGTCATGTCTGTAGCCATCACACCATGAATGGATTTTTTTTACTGAGGAAATACTCTTCCAGCATTCAAGATCTATTATCCAATCCAGCAAGTAAGTTGCGCACATCACTGATGCATGGTTAAAGTTTCCACATAAATTTTTGCTGTTTTGCTATTCAGGTAAAACATGTCAACAAAGATTTATGTTAAAGCTAATTCAGTCATCAATAGCGTAGGTTGACTGTGGATAAAAGAATTTGGTAAACCCTCAGTGAAAGCATTCTGTGAGAATCAATGACTAAATGAAATCTGCAAGAAAGACATTGTATATTTTATTATTATTTGAAAATTGCTCACCACACAGGTTTCTTTTCAGTTTATAATAAACTCGTGTGCATATATGTACCAACATTTTTTGAATGCCAATTGTTAAACATTTGCCAGCCCACCACTGCCTCCCCCCAAACACCAGCATAGGCCAAGCATCCAAGTTCATGCCTTTGAATGTTAGAATCTGGTTGAAATGATAGAATTAAAGATAACAAGTGGAAAAAGTGGGTATACACAGCTAGTTAGGAAGGTTGGCAGAAAGTGATTGATTTGGGTCAAGGAAAAAGCTTTTAAGGAAAGAAGAGATGGACATATATTTATATGCTGGTAAGGGATCATGCAGTAGGCCAGAGAAAAGTGGGCCATGATGGAGGAAGGGATTATTACATGAACAAAGTCCTTAAGAAGGTAAGAGGAAGTAGGATTAAAAGTACAGGTGGGGCTGTTGGCATTTATACGTACCAGAGAGGGAAGCAGAGAATTTGGTAAAGATGATGGTTACTATGTGGGTTGGGATGAAAATTCCTTACCAGGGAAATTGGAGAGTAATTCAGACATTAGTTAGAGAAGGTGAGGGTGGGAATGGAAAAATGGCAAGATGACCCTCAATCTCCGTTCTAGATCTTGAGAGGCTAGATTTGGACAGGGAAAACAGATAAGCTATATATTGAGCACAGTTGAACTATGACTATACCTAAAAGCACACCAGAATCAGTGTTTCTGATTTTCAAAAGTTTTTGTTTTTTTGTTTTGTTTTCATTTTAAATATTTAGTGATCTTTTATGGAAGCTGTATATTTTGTGGAAAATATCAAAATAACTCGCTGGCTAGTTTACTTTTGCTAATGCTTTCTTTCAATACTCAAAAATGAGGATTGTTCTCTCTTTTTCTCTGTGTATGTACCTTTGGGAGTAAGTCAGATATCACATCTGCCGCAGCTGCTGCCCCTGCCCTGTGGCAGACCAGCCCTTCTGGGGCAGAAGCAGGTAAGCCGAGGGGAGCCCATCTGGAGAGAAAGTTTTAAAAACATCTTACTTGTTACACCAATAAGAGTTGTAATGGCCAGATCCTGGAACAGAAACTGGTAATTTGATAGGCTGTTCGTCTCCTGAAAATAAAAAGGAAAGCAGCTCAAAAGAGTTATGAGCTTCTGGATGAAGTTCTACATCAATTTCATTCATGTTCTCACTGCAACATAGGATTGTCAAGGAAATTACCAAGGAGAGAGTGTGGTGGGGGGCCTGTGTACGTTGGTGGGCATACTGGAGACAGGGCTGTGAAACCCGTCTAACCAGCAGGGCCCCCATCATGTGCTTTCTGGGCGGGGCCTTTGTACATCATTATCACTCCTTGCTGCAGGGAATATCGCACTCGACCAGATTCTTCTCTGTTCTCTTTTCCACTTGCTAACAGAAAAGTTTGGTCTGGCACACTAAAAGAGTGCATTCCCGATAGTAACAAGTGGCAGATGTGTGGTGATCATATGTAAATTTTACCGATGGAAAATGACATAACTGAACCAACTATTTGCATTCTTGGGTGGTGTTTAAAAGTCCCTGATAAAGCACCTTGATTCTTGAGGGAAAAACATTTAGGTCTTACAGATTTCAAGGAACTTCCCTCCTTGCCCCCTAGCCCTTGGTGGAAAGGAGATAATGATGAGCCATGTTTAACTCTAGCTTTGAGCAAGAGCTATTGAGATTTCAAAATAGGACCAAGGTGCTCTCAGTAGCCTCTTCCTCTCCAGGTCACTCATTAGTGGGTGGGAAAAGGCATAGTAATCTGAAAAGTAAAAGAACTAAAATGTTCAGTCCAAGAGCAAGAGGGCAAGATATAGAGAAGAAGCTGGATATCTCCAGCACAAATACAGTCCCCTCTCTCTGTGTTAACTAATAGAAAAAGCTCCCATATGTTGAGTCTACAAACAGTAATCATGTACTTTCTCCTTTTATGTTTAGTTCAATGGTGAAAGCCATCACAAGACCTATGTATTTTTGGTGGTACACTATGGCAATTTTTAAATCCTTATGTTCAGGGAATCCGTGATATGCTGGCTTGTACTAGCTCATAAGAGTCCACTGCTATATTTTCAGAAATTTTGTGAACTGGTTGTTAAACACAGCCAATATAAAATCTTAAATTATATAAATGTACTATTAAATAAATTATACTGACAAAAGAAGTAATAAATACTCAAAACTCAGCATTCCCTAATCATTTTCTAGCACTTTAGTGTTTACATATGTTCTTGAGGTTTTTCACAACTCTTATATATTTGTGGTGCCAGTACTACATAATGGTATGCTATAGTACGTCTCTCCCCAGCTCCATGTTCAGGTGGATAGCTTGAAACTAGCCAAGGTGGGAGTATTTACACCATTGAAATTGGCAGATGATAACAATCAGGGATCATTTTTCCAGGGAGAGCCAGTCATGAAACATTCCTGCACCCAATCAGAGAATCACCCCTGTGAAGAATGGTATGTGAGGGGAGGGCCACACTGGCTTGGAGAGATGGGGACCTGGTCTCAGGAGGTGAAAGCAGCAGCGAGAGTGATTTCTTCCATTCTGATCCTCAGCTACGTCCACATTCTCTATCAGAGTCAGAGAAATCACACTAACATCTTTTCCTGTGTATATTTGTCTAGTTCTGATTTATTTTCAAAACATTATAGAGTTTTAGGGGGGCTGTTAGTGCTCAAAATTCCCATTTGCACTTCGTTTAAGTAGCGTCGCATACCGAGAGTGCACCGTCCCTCGTGCCAGTTCTCACTAACCAAGAGGCTAGGTCCCAAGTCATACCCAGTAGAGCAGCAGAACACCAACATACTGAATCATGCTGTACAGGGCCATGTACTTAAACATGCAAAATGAGGTCACGAGAGCTGCACGTCCTTCCCTGTGAGAGAAAAAAAATGAAATGAAAGGAATGAAAAGAAACAAGGTCAGTTACTCTGCGCTGTTCAGCTGAGCTCAGGAGAAAAGATCAAAAGCCTGATTATTCCATTGTTTGCCTGACAGACTGGACAGCCGTGAGCCAGTGGGAAAAGCCTGCTGTCAGTGTGCTAACTGACTACATTTTCAGGAAAGGCCAGCTCCGCTCTGAGGTCCACAGGCCTTGACCCAGCCAGGGAGCCAGATGTAGAGCTCCTCTTGTCCTTTCTGCAGGCATTATTTCAGCTCAGGGTCCACCAACTTGGGCTGGTCCTAGGTCTTGTACTAATATGAGTTGGAAGGCCATTTCCCTTCTCTTGGTCAGAGCTTCTTCATCTGTGAACTGAGGAATATAAGTAAGACCCCAGATTCGGGGGCTATTTTCGTGCAGGGACTTCAGGAGTCTGGCAAACATTTCATTCAAATTTCATCTGAGAGTCTCAACTTTTTCTAAAACTGGGCTAAAATAATATGCACATTCAAATTTGTTACGTAACAAATTTAAATAGACTAGAAACGAGTATGATCATTTTTGTTACTATTGTTTCACTTTGAGTAAATAGTATATATTTAAAGCACCAAATAAATTACTTATAAAATATCACTTTTATTTCTTTGGGGGGAGTAAAAATACAGTGTAAATTTACCTCTGGTCACAAGAGTTTCCTGAGATTCGAAAGCCTGATCCTCACACCAAGCTCTTTCCGGTATCGGGCTTTGCTGCTGCTGTTCACTCTGCCCCGAGGGCAGCACCCCCCAACCCTCACCTCCTTAGAAAGGCCTTCCCACACCACCCCTCTGCTGCAGCCAGCTCCGCCTCCCAGTCGTCTTCCTACTTTTCACATTACCCCTGATTTATCCGTGCATGGGTTTGTTTGTTTGTTTGTTTTTGAGTTTGGTTTTGGCTTTGCTTTCTTTGCCTGACTTCTTCACCGGAGGAAAATGACATGAGATTGAGGGACGTCTGATTTACTTGCTTCTGGGTCCCCAGTGCCTCCCACTGTTCCCAGCTCCAAGTGGCTACACTACAAATATTTGCTGAGCACATGAAAAAATTAAAAAATGGGAGGAACCAACCAAATCATTATTTTAATGTGGTGAAAGTAGTATAATATTTGTAGATGAAACATTTAAATAGAATTAATTCTAATACAATCTCCAATCCTCTATGGCTACGTGAGCTTCGGTAGTTCTCTGAGCCTCAATTTCTTATTCGTAGAAGAAATAGTGAATATTCCTACATCTCCAGGCTTTTTGAAGTATAAGAAAACAGGTGTTAAAGCACTTTATAAACTGTAAACTCATACTAGTTCCAACAACCAAAAGCAGCCACAATGCTGACCATCTCAGTCACTTAAATAAAATGCAGCAGAAGTACATACGGGGGAGGGGCAGGGAATAAAGCACCAAGGGAAATTTTAGTGGAAGCAGCAAAAATACACATTTTGAAAAATAGAGATGGGAAGGATATCCCAAGGAAGTATAAAGAGGCAAGAGGAAGGAAGGCAAACGGAGAACAGAAAGTTTCTCTCAATCACCCACTATCAAGTGTCTAAGGAGATACATTTAAAATAATAATAATAATACAAAGAACATGATTAACACTTTCAAAGCAGTACTGAGTTCCAGATTCCAATCTTCTGAAAACAAAATCACCTATTCAGTGATTTTCATTAGAGACATAGAAACACCACTGCTTGCCCCAACTGGTCTGGCTCAGTGGGTTGGGCGTTGTCCTGCAAACTGAAAGTTCACAGGTTCAATTCCCTGTCAGGGCACATGCCTGGTTGCAGGCCAGGTCCTTGGATGAGGGCATGAGAGGCAACTGATCAATGTTCTCTCCCACATCGATGTTTCCCTCCCTCTCTTTCTGCCTCCTTTCCCCCCTCTCTAAAAACAAATAAATAAAATCTTTTTTAAAAAAATGCCACTGCTCTCTCACGGTTATTTTTAACTCCTGGTAAGTCCCCTTGGGTGTAGAATGTTTGACTGCAGTCTCCCACAAAGTACCCGCCCCGCCCACGAATGCCATTTCCCTGGTCTTCACCTTGCAGAAAAATGGGATCCGATAAGTCAGTCAGAGAAAGACAAATATCACATGATTTCACTTATATGTAGTATCTAAGGCACAACATAAGTGAACAAACAGAACAGAAATAGACTCCTAGATACAGAGAAGAGACTGATGGTTGCCAGATGGGAGGCGTTTGGGAGGCTGTGTGAAAAGGGTGAAAAGACTGAGAAGTACAGATTGGTAATTACAGAATAATCATGGGGATGTAAAGCACAGCATAAGGAACACGGTTGATAATATTGTAATAACTGTGCATGGTGCCAGGTTGGTACTGGAAATACCAGGGGAAATATTTTGTAAAGTATATGAATGTCTAACCACAATGCTGCCCACCTGAAACTAAAACAAAATAATATAATATTTATTTAAAAATGTTGAAGTAAGTAAATAATAAAACGAGAAGAACAATGGGATCTGAACCTAGAAGTCAGAAGAGATTAAAACCATGCTGGTGAAAGTGCTTACTTACTTGATGAGATGAGGCACACACTCAATGTTTGGAGTTTTGGAAGTAAAAGGCGAGGCCACAGATGCCTCCTGCTCTGATAAAGAGATGCCCACATGAGCCATTTTCAAAGCCTGGAAGCAAAGAGTCCGCTTACTGTGCATGCCCACTCACATACTCCGCTCCCGAGGCCTCCTAAGGAAGGGGTCAGAGAAGCTGTCGGCAAGGTGGATTGTGGGCTCAAGCACTAGCTAGGAGATGACCAGATTTTGCTCTGCCTGCTACATAAGAAAGAGATGGCACAGGGACACCCAGGAAAAGAAGTGGGGACTTCAGACACAAATTCTACCCCATTTAGCCTATAGCGACCACTGAGCTATTGCGTAGCTATGATCAAAAGTCTCCCAACCCTTGGCATCAGTTTCTCCATCCAGGGGACTGGAGAGGGTGTATATCTCAGGAAATACTACCTCTACAGGGCTCTGGGCAAGTACAGTCGGGCGTGAGACAATGACCCCACACACAGGCAACTACTTACCCCACAGTCATTGGCTCCATCCCCGCACATACCTACAAAGTAACTACAGGGGAGCCATGTCAATTGTAGAGAAGATCAAAGCAATTGTGAAAGCTAATTTCTCCAATTAAAAAGATAAAATGGGCTTCATTACATAGGGTTCAAACTTACTACTTTAAGGCAGTTTCCCTAGTAGTCTGGTTTGATTAAAAAGTAAAATCTGACTCAGCAGTTCCTACAATGGATTAAGAAATCCAGGAATATTCCTGACTCCAAGAGTTTCAAGGAGACCCTGCACTTCACTGTCTAGGAAGCAGCTTCATCAGCTGTAAAACAGGATGTTAACAACGATAGGCTAAGACAGCCAGGCGCGGCAGAGAGGGCACGGAATCTGACACTGGGACATCTAGACCGTTTACCTGATCACTTTACTATTCAGTCTATCATTTTTCTCCCCTACAAAGTGTTGTGACTCTTAAGAGAGGTGCCGTATGGAAAAGCGCCTTATAAATTCTAAAATGTTAAATAAAACTTACTTGTGGGTGCTGTTAATAGTTATTTACAATTCGAGAGGAAATGAAATTACATCCTTCCTTCAGGATGGCTTCCTGAGGCTGAGCGAATACTGCTCTTTTAAGCTGTTGACAAAGACTGTGGGTAGTCTGCTGGTACGGTAAGAGCACTCTGGCAGCACTTACAGAACTGGCTGTGCTTCTCTTTACACACTGCTGTATGAAGGCCACTAGTTCACTGTCTAGGTTTTCAACCATGTTGAGAAGACAAGGCTTTCTGAATCGAGAAGCTTGCCTAGTGACTGAATCAAGTGAGCTACAGGATGAAGTAGCAGTGGGTAGGAGTAGAAATCACATCTCTGCCGTCCAGCACCAGACGTGGAGGGAGCCTTCAGGACTCCGTGGGCTCCATGAACAAATAATAATAATAATAAAGGGCCCCCAATGATGGGCACTTGGTTTGGACTGCCTATTCTGTCATTGGAGATGCTTTGTGTTAGAACAGAAATTATTTTCCTGATTTAGGATAAAGAGGGTGCTTTGGCATAGATTTTTAATATTTTAAAGGCTATGTGAATCTCTTGTCATATAAATCTCCCTGTATCATAACTGTGATAATAATTTGTAAAAACAAAGTCTACATTTTCATCGCCACTTCAGGAGCTGAGCTCAAATTACCTTCCCAGGCTTGCTCCTGGCCATACCTTTTCATGCCCCTGATGTTCTAGTCAGTGCTTCTCAAATCTGGATGCAAAACTGACTTATGTGGGGAGCCTTAAAAAAATGCTGATCCCAAGCCCCATGTAAGCAATTGAATCAGAACTGCTATTTTTTTGAAGCTCCCAAGGTGGCTGATGTGTACAGCCAGGTTAAGAAACAAGCCAGACAGAGTGGCCCCTGTACATCTCCCTCCCCCCGACTGCCATGCCTCCCTGCACCTCACACCCCCTGAACCAGCAAAGGACCTACTCCAGTTTCTGAAATTCTTCCACCAGGCTGGATTTCTGCCCAGGAGACATCCTTGCGAAGATGGTCCCATTCATCAGTATCTGTAAGGAACCCAAAAGAGAAATATTTTATTATGTTAGCTGGTCATACATGAAATAATTAACACTACCCATGAAACCGACAGGGTAATGACACCCATGAATGAGAAAAAAATTGTTTTCCAAGAAGTCTTCCTTTGGATTTTAAGACAGGCATTGGGACATTGGTCATCCAATAAGTGACAGGGAGACTGAAATCAGTAAAGACGACTACTTCATAAAAATATTTGGTGAAAATGATGGCCTACAAGGATTTAGCTCACCTGCCATGGGGAATGTGGTCCTGAAAAATCCTGAGCTTAATGGAACCTTAAGCCAGTAGAGCATGAGAAATTGTAAGGATCTCAAGAAAAGGAAAGGAGACAATTGCTTCTCAGAAAATTGTCCAGAACTACGTAGCAGAAAAACAGCTGACTGGCAAAACAGTAAAGTAACTATTGGTGATCTTTGACTTAACCAAACCATCTGGGCTTGTGCAGTTGTAGAATTCAGCTGATATCCCAAGCCCAATTTAGACTACGGAACATTGACGGTGCGATGGCATGAAAACCTCTCCCGGCTCCTCCACCGGAGCTCTGTTCCACAGAGTCTGAGTTCTATGCTAGATCTGCATGCTCTCTGGCAGTAACTCAGCTTAGTGATCACTCAGCTTCAAAGTCTTTATTCTTTTTTGCTTAAGCGGTGCCTAAGATGGTGAGTAATTACATACAAACAAATCAGCCACTGTGGGTTTATTCTTCATCAGCAAAGTTTTTCAGTTCGTCCCTCTTCTGTGTGGAGGTCCTCTATCAAAACCTTAATGTAATTCCTCTATTCCTAGCCTGTCTTCTTGAATAATTGCTGGATTGTCACTGTATTGTGAGACTCCTAACTATGACAATATAGTGACAGCTGCCCAAAAGCCATCCTGATGACTTGAGAAGTCACTAGTACTTTAATTCTATAAATGATGGAAAACTGGCTAATCGAGTTTATTTATTTTAAATCTAGTAGAAAATGAGACAATGGTAACCTCTGTAAAAATATCTACCTCTTTTATGATATGTTCAATAGGTATATCTTACCCATTTAGAGCTTGGAAATTACTGAAGATAGTTCTCTATAAATGACATTGTCAGCGTCTTTACCCAGAAGTTAGTACCCTCTGAGAACTTACCTTTGGCAGTAGGCTGCTGAAATGCTGACTTATGACCTGAAGGGATTTTCCACTTAGGGCAAAATGGTAACTTCCTTCTCTGCTGTTATCACAGACTTCTTCCCTGATGTTAATGTAATTATCCTGCAAAGCAAGGCACATTTATCTTAGACTCCAGAGAGTAGTCAGGACTACAGCAGAGCTGAGATAAGACAACAATGGCGGCCCAGGGGTCTCTCTTTAAAAGTCACACTTGAGTCCTGAATCTGCAGAGAAGCACTTCCTCCTTGCGAGGTCAGTTCGCACACCACAGCCTCCAGTGAATAGGAGACTAACACTTCCTCGTGTCCTGCTCTCCTGATTTGATCTCCATGATCCCAGACAAGCGTGCATTTCACACATTTCATGAGTAAAATGCAAAAGCACTGCAGCTCAACAAATCTCTCCTTGAAGTGAGAACTTATGTTTTTTTCTTAGAGAATTAATAATTTTCCACAAAGACACAATAGAGATAGGGTACGGAAATGATTGGAGATAAACAGATAAGACTTTTTTCCCCGCCCTGAAGATACAGTCTGATTTTCCAATTCACACCGTGGCTTCTTCGCTAGGAACTAAACCTCCTTTGAACTCAGCAGGGTGGTTGATGAGCAAGGGGAAAATGGAAAATTAGATTACCAGCCATCCTTTATTATATTCTTTCTCATACATAGCCAAAAAAAATTTAAATTTAAAAGAATGGATAATTTTCGGCACCCAGGAAAGCACTGTACCTTACAGCTCAGTTGGAAAGATATGGAAAAGGGATATCATTCGGTTTTTGCTCTGCATATGTGTTAGACTTTTCGAGAAGTATGCTGAGCTTAGGTCAGCTGCACACCTCTGCCAGTCAAAGCTGATCAGCCACCAAGACTGCACAACAGTTAGATAATATTACACATACGGTAGACAGTCTGTTTTTAGGTGTACCTGACTCCCGTATGGAATGTGTTTCTTCTCTGCCACTAATTTCCAAGATATAGATGCTGATGAGGACTCAGGACCTTCATTTGCTTCAACAAGAATGACTTTCTGGCCTTCAGAAACCATTCCAGACTTTCTGGCCACTGTCACTGCAGTCTGAAGATTGTCACCTAGAAGAAAGGAAGAATACCCTAACATGAGGTGGAAGAGATAGAACAAATTCATAGAGGGCCTGGAAAACCAGGGTAAGGAGTTAAGAACTTATTTTAGGTGTGAAGAGAAATAACATGTAAGGTCTCCCTCAGCCCTGACCTTCCCTGATTTCACGATCCCTTTTCTGGCTCTTCCTGCTTTTCATCTGGTTACTTCATGATGTACCAGTATATTTTTGTCAGAGAGGGGAAAGGAAAAATAAAAAGGGAAAATTCAAACTATTTCTGTCCTTTGTTAACAGCTTGGTAAACACTTAGCAAGGCTCTACTGGTTTCATAGAACATCTGGTGGTTCCACTTTCAGCCAAAGGGAGTCGGCCCACTATAATCTCTCTCTCCCACTGACAACAGTGGGAAACTCTGAGCAAAAATACAAAAATCAACTACCCAAAGACTCTGAAAAGTAAACATAAGCAGGCAGAATGTAGAAGAGTCAAATTTGGAAAACCAGTCTACAAGGTGCCACGATTCTCAAGTTTTTTTCTCTTTCCTCTCACAGATTTGACCCTACAGCTGTGCAGGTAGCAAAACTCTGAGAAACTAGCCCTAGGAGAAGGGGTGCCGGAGGGCTGAAGAGTTAGGAGGGAAGTCCTGGAAAGGACAGACCTAGACAAGGAGCCTGAATCCATGGTGAAGTATGTAAGTCCCGGGCCCAACTCAGAGCTGCGCATGTGCAGAACAAACTCAGAGAAAGGGAGCAAAGGCTTCAAGGATTTAACGGGTATTCTATCGCCTCCTACATCTCTGAGTTTTTCTTGCTAAAAAGCAAACGAACAAACAAACAAAACAGCATTCTCCAAAGAATTTTAACAGGATCCAAAGTCTCAAAACATTGTGTTTAAAATATTTAGACTACTCAGCATACAAAATCCCTGGGAAGTCTGGCCAATTCTCAAGAAAAAGTAATCAATAATTGCATGTCCCCAAATCACCCAGCTGTTATCATTATTACACAATGGTTTTAAAGGAGCTATTGTAAGCCTCCTGCACATGGTAAAGGTTAATACTCTTGAAATAAATAACAAGAAAGACATCCTTAACAGAAAAAGAAATACTCTATAAAAAAGAACTGAATGGCTACTTTAGAACTGACCAATATAATAGTTGCAACTGCAAAAATTCACTAGATGCACTCAGTAACAGAATGGAGAGGAGGAGAAAGAGTCACTGAATTTGAAGGTAGAGCAATAGAAATTATACAATCTGAATAACAGAGAGAAAAATCTTAAAAGAAAAGAAAAGATACCAAAAAATATAAAAAAGACTCACATTTATGCCATTAGAGTAAAAAAAAAAAGGAGAAAGAGACTGGAATAGAAAAACTGTTTTACAAATAATAGTGGAAAACTTACCAAATACATTCAAAAACTTAAATTTACAGATTCAAGAAGTTCAGTGAACCCCTAACAACTCAGTGAGAACCACATCTAGACACATATAGACTGCCAAAAACAGAGATAAATAAAATATCTTAGAAGAGGCTAGGAAACAAGAACACATTACATGTAAGGGAATAATTATTCAAGTTAAAATTATCACAGATTTCTGATTAAAAACCATGGAGGCAAGAAAATGAGAATAGAACAACATCTTCAAGGTACAGAAAGGAAAAATGACTGTCAGCTCAGATGCCTATGAAAATATCTTTGAGGAATAAAGTAAAGATGAAGACATTCTTAGATGAAGGGAAACTAAGATAAGTTTATTTTTCCAGAGGACATGCTCAAAAAGAAATGCTAAAAGAAGTTCTTAAGGCTGAAAAGAAATGATACCAGAGGGAAACTTAGAACATAAAGAATGAAAACATAGAACAGAAATAATACAAATTTATGATTAGAATGTTTATTTTAGGAAATAAACATTCCAATCACACACACACACACACACAAGAATGCTTTCTGTTTTATTTGTATTTACATTGTACAGGAAATCCTACGTTGTGTAATAATGCAAAGAAAAAAATAAACATGAGAATTGCAATAACTGAAAAAATAATAATAAAAATTTGGGTAAATGTAAATGTCTATTATTTTTCACTTATATTCTTTAAGTCTCAACTGTTGAAAGTAAAAATTTTAGCATTGCCTAGTGGACTTTTCATTGTCTATTTATTATACACATGACAACTATAGTATAAAAGAGAGAAGGTAAAAAACATTCATGGTTGAAAGTTTTCTTGGAAGGGTACGTATGGATGTTGTAATTCCTACAACAAAAAAACAAATAATATAAGATCCGGTTCACTATCCTTAGCATAGCTTTTACCAGGACTCTACCAAAATCCTTATGAGGATCCTCAAAGGAGCTCACTGGTGGAGAGGAGCTGCTGAACCCTGAGTCTGGAGGAGTGTAGTGAGTGCTGAAAGCGAAGAGGCTTCCCCCACAGGCCTCAGCAGGACACCAGCAGCGGGTCTGCTGTGCAGTGCTGGCTGGTTCTGCATCTACCAGCATCAGAGCCCTACCGTTGAGGACATGCAGCCCAGGCCTGAGCCTCAGTCATCTGACAAAGATATGTAACCGCCTGTTTAAGGAACCCCAGTAGGGAAATAGGAACCGATCAGACCAAACAACCAGAACAGATGCTGGGTAAAGCAGAGTAGCTGTGAGAGACACATAACACTTGCATTTAAAAAAAGGGGGGGAGTTTGGAGAAGACAATAGTCATTTAAAAAACTGGGTGCAAAGAAACCTTAAAGCACAAATCAAAATGATAAAACTATGACAGTCACTAGAAAAAAGATAAGAAACTGAGAGGATGTCTCCAGGAGGCCTGTCAGACGAACAATAGAAACTCCAGGAGGGAAAAAAGAAAGAGAGAGAGAACAAAGGTAATCATTGAACAATGGAAGAAGTTTTGAACAATAGAAGAAATTTCCCTGAGAGAATGAAGGCAAATTAAAAATGCTCACTATGTTCCAGACCAAATTAATGAAAAGTGACAAATGAATAAGCATATTCTGGTAACATTTCTAAACTTCAAAGTTGAAAGTAAAGGCTTATATGCAGAAAAGACCAAGTTACCCACAGTGGACTGGCATTGAACTGGTAATATGCAATACCAAAAACCAGAGGGCAAAGGAAAGACACGTACAGATTATTAAGAAAAAAGGAATGTAACCCAAAAGTTCTATATTCATTCAACTGCAAGAGCAAAGAAAGATATTCCAGCTATGTGAGAAATCAGAGATTGTATCAACCTTCTATCCTGTCCAAGGACAATTTTTGAGAAAAAATGACAGCCAAGCAAGGAAAAAAAAAAAAAAAAAGAACAGAAATTGAATATGAGGGAAGGAGTAGAGGGAGAGTGATCAAGTCTTAATTCTACAAAAATCTAAATGATTAAGGACAGAACATAAGAATGTGTAATATAGTGCTGAGTAAAGGTTTTTGAGACAGAGGCATCATAATGTAAGGGAAATTTTAATAAGTAGTAAATTAACTCAGCAATACCTAAAAGTTGGATTGAGGGACTGGAAAGAGAGAGTGTAACAGTGACCCCAATGTCTCTAAGATTGTGGGGTGGGAATATAGGGGATGGAAAAGTACAGAAGGGAAAGTAAAATTATCCTTGAGTTCCCAACAGTAGAATTGGATTCAGGGGATGCAGGGTGGGGAGATACTCTATCTCGGCAACACAACTAATAGAGTTGAATGCCTGTGACGATAGGATGGAAGACTCCCTCCGAAAACATGAACGCACTAGGAAATCTTTTATTCTCCATGCAGAAGCATCCGTCAGGAAATTTCACACGTTTCTCTTGCACGATCCTTTCTCACCACTCCTTGTTTGTGTGACCTGGGGCTTGAAAGTAGAAATAGAGAGGACAGCACTTCTTTTAAATCTCCAGAACTGTTGATCTCGTTGTTCATGGGCTTTCAGTACAGTTTATAGACCGTGCTGACTAAGCACTCTTCTTCCCCTAACATTTAACAGTAAAATCATCATTTTGCATGGCTTATATCTTCTTTTCATTTGGGTGATATCTCAAATGTTCTCTCTCAGAAAAGACACCTCATCTTAGATAGCCAATCAGCCCTCACTTGTGTGCCTCAGTGGGTTGAGTGCCAGCCTGCAAACTAAAGCATCACTGGTTTGATTCCCAGTCAGGGCACATGCCTGGGTTGTGGGCCAGGTCCCCAGTGGGGGCCACATGAGAGGCAACGGCACATTGATATTTCTGTCCCTCTCTTTCTCCCTCCCTTCCCCTCTCTAAAAATAAATAAATAAAATCTTTAAAATAGCCAGTCAGACAATTTGCCATATCACCCTTTGTTTTATGTACCTCATAACACTCAATACTAGCTGTTTATTTGATTATTGATTGATTGATGATTGACTTTCTATCTCGTTCCACCTAAATGGAAGCTCATGAGAACAATAACTGGGTTGGTTTTTTTTGTTTGTTTGTTTGTTTTTTCAATAACTGGGTTTTTGTTGCCCCTCTCCAGCACCTACAATAGTGCCTGGTCCATAGTAGGTCGTCAACAATGCTTGATAAACGAGTGACTCTATCCATTCCCACACCGTACCCCGACTGTTTTCTGCTTTGCTCTGTACCTGTGATCATCACTGTTCTGATCCGGGCTGAGAGGAGCTCGTCCAGCACAGGTTTCGTCTCTTCCTTCAGTCGATTCTCCAAGACCAGCAATCCCAGAAACACAAGGTCCGCTTCTACCTCGTCCCTGGGTGATTGAACAGAAATAGCGCATCATCATCCTTCTGACAGGAAGCAAAACCAAACAAAGACAAGTCTCTTCCCGTCCGAGTGGTGCCGACTCTCCCATTCAAGCACCGTTCCTAAGGCGCTGAACGTGTGCCAGGAGCCATCCAGACAGGAAGGGGGAGTGGGGACATTTATTCTGACTGTATCAAGAGGAAGAGAGTATTTATTAAGCAAAAGGTTTACTTTAACGTTTGTAGAGAATAAACTAAATGACTGCAAAGGTCTCTCCAGTCTGCTGTGCTGATTTTCATTACCTCACCTGCTGGCAACCACCAGAGAGGAGCTCTACCTCTGGTACAAAATATCATGGAAGATAAGTGAGTCACAAGAAAAATATAAAATGTCAGTTTTTCTAGAAACAAACCTATAATCAGTACCCTTTTAGTGCCAGGAGTATGAGGCCATGACCTCAAAAACTGTCTTGGTAGTCCAACCTCCCCATGTCTCTCTCAGCTGGTCACATTGCTCTTCTACATAAAGTATGACCATTTCTGCAGCAGGTGGGCTCGCTGAGGCTGAGGCTGCCACCCACCACAAGGGCACTTCAAAGCCATCCCACAGGACCAAGGGAAGGGAAGTACATTTGGGTCTGGGGACTCAAAGAATCCTCCCGGATTCGGTTATCTGAGACTCAGACACCTTTAGCAGACATGAGAGCAAGCCTGCAGCATTGCCTATATCTGGCTGGAGCACAGATGAAAGCGATACCCAGAGAAGCCACGTTGCCTCGCTTGCTATGTGTGCCTCCCATGGGCGAGGGGCAGGATGTTCCCAAACACTGCTAACCCCTCCACCAGAGTGGCAGGAAGTGGGCACAGCTGGAAATCCTTGCCTCAGAGCAAGTTTCCTCTTCTTGAAAATGTGAGATCCAATCTCAAAGTTCACTGTCAGTCCTCTCGCCAGTGACTTGAGTGACCTGAGTTGATTAAATTACAAGTACCCAGCCTCGCAACAGCCAAAGTGACCCTTTTAAGGGTCACATTAAGCCGGCCCCAGGAGAGAGGCCCGATATGCTCAGGAATCTAACACTCAATGACTTCAAATGAGCCACTTGTGCGTCTGGGCCTCCCTGCCCGTTCCCGAAGTGACAGGGTTGGGGCCCGTCTGCCATTCTCACCTGGGTGGTACTGCCTCTAGAGAACATTTGGGAAACTTTTTCAACATCCATGCAAGATTTTCTGCAATGACCAATGCACAATGAAGAATTATCTTGCATCCCACAGGCCCTTTGAATATTTTACAGGGCATTCACAGACACTAAAATGTTGTTTATTCAGTCAATATAGGTTTATACTGTTTATATCATACTATGTAAATACTATATCATAGTATATATAATACAACTATATTATGTTAAACAAATATAAAATTGTTTATACTTCCCCCAGCTCTGTTTTACGTATAAGCACGAAGTACGGTGTAAGTTGAAAGGAGATTGTACTGTTTTATTCAGAGTTTTACCAAGAGTGTTAAACCATTTCACAGTGACCTCACTGACGGCAAGACTGCTAGTGCTATTTGAGACTTCAGTGTGTGACACCTGTATCAGTCTGCATTCCGGTGTCGCAGCCCTGATGATTCTCCACACAGGTGCAAGCAAAGCATTGCTTCGGCTTGTTTTGGTGGGGTCGGCTAAGCATGTATTAAGCTATTACTTTTGTAATGCATTATAGTTTTGGTTTTTATTTTCACTCTATAGGATGACATCATATTTGTTTTTACAAATATGTACAGATTATATACTTATGAATTTTATTTTAGTATGAAAAAGGAAGTGGTACAAAATATGATTACAATAAGAGACTGTTGTTGAGTCTGACAGGGTTGAACACAAGTCTGTGAGACCTCCCAAATTTAAAATCCTAAGTAACAGAACAAGTTTTGATGATCTCCACAGCAGTGTTACCAATGATGGGTGGCACTGAAAACAGAGGAAAAGAGTGGAAAATAAAACAACAACAAAAATTGAATAGTCCATTTTAGCTTTGGAGGGTCCCTATTTTAATCTAATCATACCAAAACTTTCTCAGCGATGGCCACTCTGAAGATTTTCTAGAAATATTTCTTAGTTTATGTAAATCCAAGCCATATTTTTTTCATTAAGGTGTGTATTTCTTATTAAGAATTTTTTTCAGAAAAACATTATGTTTTCTAACTTTCAACTAATTCACCAATTTTTGATAATTTTGATAATCAAAGTAGATGATTTTGAAATTAGCTACTTATATTTGTTTCAAAATTGGGGCATGACCATAATTTCTTACTATGAAACATTGCTTACATTCATGCATCTGTTTTCACAAAGGTGTACGACCTTTTGGAGTATATACAGCTACTCCTTGGTGAGTCCTCCCAGCCAGTGCCCACATCAGCTCTGTGATGTAGGCAGAGGAGGGATGACTATGTCCATGTTTATGAAGTTCAGAGACATTTCATACACATGAATCCAGCTACCTATGCTGCTGAGTCCACTGCCCAGAGTGGTGCATCTTCCACCAAATTATCTCACTTTATGAAAATCCTCCCCATTTACCTCATCAAGGCAGTGGTGTGGTGGTCCATTTCCAGCTTTTTGTAGGCCAGTGCTATGACCCGGAAGCCCTGTGTCGTGTAAATCTGAAGTTCACTGGCAAAGCTAGTTGGTACTATGCAGAAAATTACACAAGATTAGTAGGCAATATTTACTCAGTTGGTACTAGTGAAGAAACAAACAAACAAAAAAAGGAATCACACCTCTAAAAAGGTACACAACAAGTCAGGGGGACCCCAACCTAAACACAACTACACTGTCGGGATTGACATCTTGGGATTCAGTGAACCCGAAATGAGATGGAAGTATTTAAAGATAAAGGAGGATAGGATAAGAATGTAATTCTTATTGCTCCAGTTTAACCAGCAAACATTTACTGACAGTCTACTGCATGTCAGACGTTGGCTCTGCAAAGATTCAATAGCAGACCCCACTCTCAGGATCTCTGCTGGCAGCTGCGGTGTGCTGTATTATGGAAGCACTCAGGGGCCCAGATACCGAACTGGGAAGACGGGAACGGGCGTTTGGGCTGAGAAAGCACCACGTGGTCAGGCCTTGAGTCATTAATGCAGCTCAGGGAAAGCACAGAATGTGAGGGGAGGAGTGGTGAGGCATAGCTGGAATGCTTAATAGGAGTCAGGTCATGAAGGCCTTAGGATCTTAAGGGAGTCTGAGATTTTTCTGGAGTCCATGGGAAGCAACCAAAAGAAGAAAAGTGGAAAGTGACAACATAGTTATATTATGTGATGGAAAAAACCAATCTAGTCAGAGTATAAAGGGTGAAACAGCATAGGGGTGACTGGGAGCCGGGCACCAATTCACCAACTATTGAAGTGATCCAGTAGAAGAACAGCGAGAGCCTGCGCTGATGGAGTGACAGCGTCAAGGATTAGCAATTGCCAGGACAAAGGCCCTGAGGAAGAGGGACAACTCTGGGAAGAACCTTAAATACCGGGAAGGGGGAGAATGGTAATGTCATTCACCAAGATGGAAAATCCAGGAAGTGAGAAATATAATCTTGATTTTAGTACTGAGTTTGGGATGTACATGTGTCATCCTACTGGCAATAATCAATAAGCAATTGGATTCATAGGTCAAGTGCTGAGGGGACACATTTGGGCTCGAAATACAAATTAGCCAGCTGTAATACAAGTCTGCTCGCTTACCTGTTTCAGGTTGGCAAAAGCTGGCCACCTTCTCTGGTGCACCTTTCATGAACGCCAGCCGATCACCCCCCATCTCTTGGACAATGACTGTCATCCTCTGCAGTGACGATGAGAATGGGAACTGATGCAGGATTGCCATTCCTTCCACTGGGACCTGGTTGAGGGATGGGGAACAGAGAGGGACATGCCAACATAGCTTCTACCTACAGGGAATTAACTATTCCTTCCTCGATCTTTCTTTATTTTTATATCTTTATTTTTAAGAAAATAAGGGAAACAAGTTCTCATCAATTTTCTCACATGGAATTCAAAGAAGACACACCTGACCTTTCACAATTGTGGGCCTGACGGGACTGCCCCCTTGAGGTTGGGCATGGAGGGGTGAGTAGCCCACGAGGCTTACCTGGCTGGCTGTTTTGCAGGGCTTAACTACCGTGGCATGCGCCGGCACTCCCTTGATGTGAAAATTGTCCCCAGAAATAGCCATTTCCTGTTTCACAGAGGGAATATTTTCATTGTAGAGATTTATATCTTGCTCATCCACTGATGCTATGCTTACACCCTCCCCTTGAGAAAATCCTCAGGCCACGTCAACGTTTTCTCGGTTCTCCTCCCTTGGAGAGATGGAGGTGAACCAGTCTTATTTCGCCACAGGAAAAAAATAATGCCTTGAAAATGCTGCAGAACTTGAAGAGCAGACCCTTCTGAATTATGCATGCAATTTATCCTGCTTTCTCTGTAGGAGCGTGCTGCGGAAAGGGCTTAGTCTCTGCCTCTGAAGAGCCTGACACAAAAATAGTGAGCGTGAACAGCCAGACTTACTGTGTGAGGCCAGCACCTTACTGCCTTTCTTTCCCTGGAGTTCCCGGCTGTTCCTGCTCACTGTCTACCTCACTTTCCTCGCTGTCTACCGTATTTTGCCATGTATACTGTGCACCGATTTTTTTGGCCCAAACTTTCAGGAAAAAATATTTTGTATTTATTTATTTATTTATTTATTTATATTTAGATACTTGTTTTTTGTATCATAAAGGAATTTTAGCATTTCCTTTTGAACATGTTATAGTACAAGAAGTTTTCTATAACAAATAATTATAAAACATAAGGACAGATACAAGATACTTTAGGTACTACCCATGTATAATGTGCCTCCTTATTTTTCCCTCAAAAATTTGAGCAAAAATGTGTGCACAATACACAGCAAAATACTATAATTCTGACTGATGGTCCTCAGGGTGAGGTGTGGCAGGGACAGTGATATAAATGGTTGATGTTCAGTAAACACTCAGTCATTGCTGCAACAATGACCCTAAATTATAGTCAAAGGAACCTTTTACCAAAAGCTGTCAGAATGCTTTGGTGTCAATATCATTGGTGGCTGGGGAAAAAAATCTGAGAAGAAATTATAATCCCTACTTAAAAATATACAAACAGTAACTCAGGAAGGATTAAAGATTGGCAGACTTATATCAGACGGCTACAGAACATGTCCCACTGGAGTTGGAAGGGACCCTAAGGAATGTCTCCTATAGTGGGGCTCACGCATGTGTCAGAGGAGGCCGGAGCTGCCCCGGCTGCTGGGGATAGAGGTGGGCTTATGGCTGAGTAGGTGGGGATGTGTGTTCCCTAAGCTTGACCTATATTCCCCATCCGTTTTGTTTCGTTTTAGGTGGACACTACCGGTCTACTCCATTCCCTCATTTTAAGGTCATGGAAGCCAAGCCTCAACGAGAGAGCTGACTTCCCAGGGTCAAGAGGTCAGTTAGAGCAGAGCCGAAACTAAAACTGGGAGAGCCACATTCCTCTTCCCGAACAGCACCCCTTGCTCTTAAATCCATATTACAGCCTCAACAAAAGCTCTCATGATTTCTTCTTTATTGTTACCAGTCTTAGAAACGAGTCAATACAATAGTAACAGAAATGAAACTCCTGTTAACAATGAGTTATCCTAAACACCAGGGACAGAGATGTTTTCTAATCCCCATGTTCTAGAAAACTTTGAAACCAGACATTGCTCATACTACAATCTGAACATTTGAAAAAATATATATAATATTCATAATGACATTAATACAATGAAGCATGTAATATGCACCAGGAATCTGTTAAGGGTGCCATTCCACTTAACCACAATAGCCCTGTCACGGAGATGCGGTGCACAGAGTAGGACGCCAGGCTCAGACCGGTGTGCCTCTCACTGCTTTATGTACTCCGTATTGGAGCCCTCCCATTTTCTAAGTATTGAGTAGTGGTGATAAAACCTGTGATCCTTAGGTATCAAGAAAGCTTCTTAGATTCTCTGCAGACCAGAGGCTTACCCAGGTGGTGGCTTCAAACATTTTGAGGTCCAGAGGGTCTCCCTGGATGGTCTCATCGAGAAGAACCAGAGAGTGGCAGCTGGCCATGGCTGCACAAAGTGGGCCCCACGGCAAAGTCCTGCCTGAGGCAAAGCTGTGGACTTCCTGGAAGCTAAAGGACACAAGGGAAAGGGCTTCAGTCCTATCCCCCCACGCCAGATTGGAGCTTCTGGAGGTGACTTTGTAAAAAGTAATGTGATGTGCTTTGTTACATTACATACTCCCTCTCCAGAACCCCCGGACTAATAGTGCTTCGTTCAGCATCACCCTCACATGAGTTCAGTGAGTATGAGAAAGGTCCTTGAGATTCTTTCAAGCTCTTTCTTTCCTCTTTTCCTTACTCTTTGACAGAGATGTAATTCCAGAGGTAAGGAAGGAACTAGAAGTATCTCCTTTAATTCTAAGCACATCTACTCTTGCTCCAACTACCAGACTGCTTCATTTCCAGTGCTGTGAGACAGAACAGACTCGCTCATGCTATGACTGAGTACACGTGTTTTCTCCCTCATTAATCCTGCAGGGCAGGGCTATGTCTTCTGTGTCTGTCCGACATATTTGACATTCGGCCAACATTACAGTCAACAAAGGTATGAGTGAATAAATGAACGAGTCAGTACTGGAAATCTGGAAGACCATAATAGTAAAGAAATAAACCCTAAAAAACATTTTTTACAGGGACACTGCATTCTCCTCTTCCACCCCGGCATTCACCTTATAGTGTCCACAGTGCAGCCATCATCACCCTCACTTCCTATAAAGAGTGGCTTCATCTAAAACCTACTGACATGAAACACAAACATCACTTGCAGTGGGCTTGCACTAGCACAGGGTTGAAGTCACCAAGGTCAGACCCGGCCCATTGGAGGACTGCCCTCTGCAGCCTTGTCAGTCCCTTCTTAAATGTATAGCACAGTAGGTGATTCAGAGCAGCTCATCCTAGGAGGACTTTTGAGGGCAGAAGATGCTTCCTGCATTGAGGCAAGCCATGCCTCCTGGAACTAGTTCTAATCTAATTGTTCTTTCCCCTCCACATGTCAGCTTTTGTGAACCAGCTCACTTGTATCGCCTCTTATCCTCCCTTCCCCTGGGGTTACACAGGAACCTCTAGCTGTGCCTTCAATACAGTCTCCAGACCACTCACTTTTCTACTTACTTTCTTGAGAAAGTTTTTATTTGTTGTTTGCCTTAAAATGTGGTCTTCAGAACCAGACTATCGTTTCTCATGATATGGATATTGCATTTCTTTAAATACGGCCTTAGATTGCTCTCGAAAGCACCCACGTCACAGTGGTAACTCATAATTCAGCCCCATTTCTTCCTGGCTTCCTTATTCAAGCTCCTGTGAGTTCAAAACCTCTCAGCTGATTAGTGGCCTGGTTGGTCATATCTAGTATTATACAGGGCTCAGTACAAATAATGCCCCTATTTTATTACAAAATCTTTTATTACAAAATCATAAGTATGCAATTTTGTAACATAACAACGTCACACCTACGCACACCCAATGGCATTTCAGGTGAAATGTTCATATTAAAACTATAAATGATTACACCCATGTCATTACCCTAACAACCGCACTCAAGCAGGCGTTACTTCTGCCGGACCCTGTGTATCAAAGGATCAAGTTGTCTTAGAGGTTTACAACAGACCCCTGGCATGTTAGTAAACAACTAGAAGGAAGGCATCCCCAGCAGTGTGATTAACATGGAAGCTTAAGCCCACACCAGAAAGCAAACACAGAGCAGGAAAAAAGGGATCTTCTTTTAAGCTGGCACACACAGTCATCAGGATGTAATTCTGAATATGTAATTCTGAATTCCTGAGATTGGGTAACTCTAGCTTACACACAAAGAAATAGAACTCTCTGTAATCCTGTCTTTGTATTTTTATTTGAATACTTGTAATTCATCCAGCTCGGGTAGCCCAGCTAGTGTTTCAATGGTCCTTTAAGTATCTGACACACTGAACAAACTCTTTTTGGAAAAAAGGAGAATCACTGGCACTCACCTTTTATAAGAAGGTATTTAATAGCCTATAAACCAGGTGCTAACTTCATATCTAGAACTGAATCTGCTTTCTCTCATGTTATAAATTAAAATTAGAAATTTAGAACAGTTTTTAATTGTTCTTTTAGTCATTTGAATACCTTTCACCATTTTGAAGGAAGGCAGGAATACAGAGTAATGGGCTTATTAATCAATAACCTAAATATCATATCATTTATTTTTACTTAAATTTGACATTACATTTAGAAATAAAAAGTTTGATGAATATGTTTGATGCCAATTCACTCAGTAGAATAGCATTCAAAAGATGGAACGCCTTTAGTTAGTCTCAGAGGAACAGAGTCCATCAGAGCATGCCCAGTACGGTGCTACAGCATCGGGGCGCACCTACGACTCAGGAAAGCACTGCTCTCAAGATGCTCATATATTTTAATAAATGCACGCACATTTTGTAGAAGCCGAAACAGAAAAACATTAACAAACAAGGAAACCAGGTATATATCCAAATCCACCTTCAAGGGAAAATGATAAGTACTTTAGAGTTTATATTTATGAAAGGCTTCTTCTGTAGACCATTGTGGTTAGAAGTAGTAAGATTAATTTTTCTTTACCTAGGGAATAGATTTATTTATAAATATTTTATATTCATGTTTTAATATGAAAATGCATGACACCCGTAATTAAAATATTTTATTTTGTATGTGTAAATTGTATGTTATCTGCACAATGCAGAAGAACTGCTACGGACCTTTTATGAGTAAAATACTTTGTGATTTAGTTTGTAAGTGAGAAATACCTTCATTTAAAAAAAAAAAGTAAATGCCAAATGTTTCCTGCTCCCATCACAATGGCCATTGTAGTGGAGAGAAAAGCCGGCAGGAAGGGAAGTCCAGGCGCGGCCACAAGAGGGCCTCTGGAGCGCGCACACCGGTCTTCACCACTTGGAGCTGAAAGCTGCCTAAACTGGGGCGTCCGGAGGCCACCAAAAGGTCAAGTTCTCAGAAGTAGAATACCAAGGAAAATGGGCACACTCACTCTAACTCCACAGATGTTCCTCTTACTGAAAGTCAGCGTACTCACTTCCTCCTGGCACTCCGAAAGGCCTCTCTTTGTTCAAGGAACGTTACTTCCCTGAGGGGCAGTGTTGTTCAAATTAGATGCCCTGGGCCAGCTTCAGGCTGCGGTCTAATAAATACGCGAATTACATTTTAGCAAGGATTTGAACACACTATCAAAACTTCTCCTTCATCTCCGGGTTTGTGTGTAGCATGTGGCAAGGGCTGGGGTGGGGGCAACACACACGTTTTAGCACAAAGTATTAGTGAAAGTATTTAAGAGGTGAAATTAAATGAAGCTACCCTGGCAAACACTGCTCACCAAAGCCAAAGCTAAATGTTTCTATTATTAGTTTTCATGAGAAAATACCTTTCTGGGGAAAGGGAAACTGCAGTGCATTCAGTTCAAGGTACTGCGGATGATAAAGGGGTTTTATGGAAAGGAACCTCACAGTGACCTGATTATAACTTCTTAACTGGGCAGGTCATGGTGCGTAGTCTTGCCCTAGGCACGAAACTTCTTTGGTAAAAGGTTTACCTTTGCCTTAGGCAAGCCCTGCCCATTGTTTTTTGTGCATCTAGGTTAATGGACCTTTGAAATAAGCCTTTGAAGTAATCACCCTCAGGAGAACACAGAATCCTATGAACTATCTGGTAATCCAATCTCAGCCTTGTTTTCTCCGACCTTTCTGTAGTCTTCCTATGTTCCCTCCTTAATTTCATAGGCATAACAGAAAACTGCTAAACTGTCACTCTTCAGAGCATTTGAGATCTTGATTCTGAGCAATTGTCATCAGTTTTGGCTCACATAAACTCATAAAAATCTCTACAGGTTTAGATGTTTTCAGGTTGACAGTACTCACCCATTCTGATCACAGGGCACAACTCCCCAGAGGTCCAAGCCCTCCCTCGTTAAGGTGCCTGTCTAAACAGAAACAAGCACCCAGTTTATTCTGGAGATCTGTCTCCCCACCGTAAAGACTGATACGGTTTGTTTTCATAGAAAACCATGCACCACAAAACTTAACAACATCAGCACTTCAAGCAGGAACAGAGTAAGGTGTGTGTCTGGACTCCTGGGGGAAGCTTGGATGAGCTCATACAAACACTTAATCTCTTTGTACTTTAGTGTTCTCAGCAATGAAAGGAAGAAAATCATATCTGCCTTATATATTTCAGGGGCTTGTTTTGAGGTTCTAAGGGCAGACTAAACAAATGGGAAGGTTCTTGGTAAGCTTCTAAGAGCCATAATGTAGGTGAGTCCCAGTTTTTATAGGAGAAGTAAAAAGACTATCATCACAAGTAAGTAATGGGAGTAGAAGAATTTTTGTTGTTCTAAAGAAGTGGTTTGTTTTTTGATACATATTTGGTTAAAAGGTGCCAGGTATTTCTCCCCGTGCAGCATGATGTTACAGATCTTATCTGGGTTAAAACACCAGCTGTGCGATCTGGGCAAGTCATTGAATCCCTCTAAACGTCGAGCCCTTACCTGTAACAGGGCTATAATCATGCATGGTGGTTGTGAAGCTTAAATGAGATAATACAAATAAGGAGCTTAATTTAATGCCTGGCATGGAGTAAGTTCAAATAGTAATGATAATTACTCATAATTATTATTTATTTTATATTCAAATTCTGATCGCAATTATCTCTCCCATCCCCTTTCTTCTTCCAAGTCCAAGGATAATATGATCTTATAAATAAAGCATCTTTCCTTATGATGGCAGCTGATCACAGAATAATACCAAAATGGTGGCAAGAGTCGTGTTAACCTTCTGTTCTTGGTACTCTCAGGTACGTCTGATAGTCCAAGGACAATCTGTTCTCGATAGTCCAACAATTTCCTAATACAGCTCTGATCTCATTAACTCTCCGCTACCAAAAACCTTCAATGTTCTCTTTAATGGGTATGGATTTTATGTCTGGGAAGGAGAATAAAGCTCTGGAGATGGGTGGTGATGACGGCTGCATGACAATCTGAATGCACTTAAAGCCACTGATAGAGGTAAAAATGGTAACTTTTATGTTATATATATTTCACCACAATAAAAAAAAAGCAACAATAAAAATAAAAACTTTCAATGGCTCCCTACTGCCTAAAGAATATGTAAAAATCTCTCAGTCAGACACTCAAGGTCTGCAAACACCCTCTCCCATTATTAAAGTCCTGCTCTGGCCACAGCCACACTCCAGTGCTCTCCGGCCCCTGTGCCTCTGCCCATATTCTCCTGCCCGCAGTAACTTTGTCTTGTACATATTTTTAAAATTTTCTATGTTATGATGTTTTGACATCTTAAAAAATTTTTCTAACTAGAGAAAGACTGCCTCTCTGGGGCTGGCAATTCTTAAAAATAGAAAGGGGCTCAGGCAAGAGCATGTCTTTGATGTGCAAACTCAACAATGGGTAGCCAAACCTCCTCTATCTGGCCACACTCCCCAGGAGACAATATTAATTTCTCTTCGTTAATCACCCCAGGGCCAGGTACCAGACCACTAGGGGCCATCTCTATAGCCCAAAGCTCACCAAAATCATTGCGTTTCCTGCAAAAAAAAAATCCTAATAAAGGCCACATCCTAAGCATTCCCCTCCCTCCTGCTTTGCTGCCTGATCAAAACATGGCAATCTTCCTGTGGCTCTGCATGGTGCGCGGTGCCTCCCTTCCCTCAGGGACTGTAATGCTGAACTTCTCTCTCAGTGGCACTGACCTTCCCCTGTCATCACTCAGCCACCTTCGTAAATTAAAGCCCAGGAACAAAACTGCCCTTATTTCCATCTTTCCCTCTTACAGCTCCTACCTTCACCCCAGCAGATGTCCATGCAGACCAGAATACCTTCAAGAGAAGGTAGAATAAGAGGCTGGCTGGGAGTAACTGCCGTATAATCAAGGCTAACTTTAAGCAGTATATTGCAGATGGGAAAATGTAGTAAGGGTTTGATGGGGTTTTTATTATAACCAAGCCTCATAGTAAGGCTAAATGAAGTCTCCCTATTCATTCATTCATTCATTCATTCATTCATTCACTCAGTAAGAATTATTGAGCACTGACTACACCAGGCAAAATTCTTAACATTATAAATATAGCAGTAATGATAGTGTTGCAAAAGGTTTAAATTTTCTTCTCTGAGGGTTTTGACAATAGACAGAATGCTATTTTAATTATTTGCTTTTCACAGACTATTGGAGCTGGAAGGATCCTAAAAGATTCACTAACGCAGTGGCTACTGTTCCTTCTCTAAACCCTGGAATCTGAGAGCTCCAGAGACTATCCTTCCTAGGTCACACAGCCAACCAGGAATAAAGTGAAGTCAGATACCCACATCCGCTGTTTCCTGCCTCGCAGGAGTGTAAAGCATCTATCTATACACGATGACAATGATGATACGAAAGGGGGTGGGAGTGAGGCTGACACACACATACCTTGTCAAAGCAGACAAGGTTTAACTGCCCGCATACATTGATCCTCTGGGGACTGATGCAAAAGATGCCTCTCTTCTTTAGCCTCTTCTGGGCATAAATAATGCCTGTGGTCAGGGCAGCGGGTAGAGCAGGAGGAACTGCAATTGTGATGACATCCAGGGCTTTCTTCACCACCTCTTCAGGGGATTCCTGGAAGATATGTCCCTCTTTCACTATTACAGACAAATCAGTCATCAACAGCTTTGTGCATATGACTTCTTCCTTCCTTTTGTTTACTTCTTTAGGTCAAATTTCTAGAAACAATATAAGCATGTCACCTATGGGTCAAAAGGTATGAACATGATTTGGCTCTCAATGCATTTTGTCAAAGTGTAATAAAAAGGCTTATAATGATTTATATGCTACCAGTAAAGAACCATACACCAATATGCCATGTATCACCAACACTGAGTGTCTGGGTTTTAATTAAAGTTCTTCATTTCATAGCTTAAAAAATACTACCTTATTGGAATAACTATATTCTCACATTTAAAATAGTGTAAGGAAATAATGTGCAGGAGTAGATATCTCATTGGAGAGCTGGGAGTATATAGGCCAGTTTCAGTGTTTGGCTTGGTTTTCCAGGTTTGTAAACCACAACCTAGATTAAGGTCAACATGTAGAATATACAACAGACACGGGTGAATGTATATTTGCATGCAGGGAAGGACCAAAAGCAGCTTACCCCACTGAGCACATAGACACACAAAGTGTAGATCATCCCAATGGTGGCCGTCCCCACGAGGCACAGGAGGAACCTGATGGCGTCTCTGTAGAGCTTGAAGTTCATCGGCTTGGGGTACAGAATGGATCTCACAAGGTCCCCCTTTGCGGTGTTGAATCCTGAAGTGGTAAACACACCCCCCACCTCTCAGGATGACAAATCCTGCTGCTAGTCCTCTCCTAAACCTCAGCGTTGCCTTTGTTTTCTCTAGAGACATTTAAACAGTGCTTAACCCCAAATGCAATTACAGGATAACTGGGAAAATATCTAAGGGCTAGAATGGAAATATCTATTTCAGAGCCTATTTCTCTGGCCTTCCCTCCACTTTCAATTTCAGTGCATCCCAGAGATAGGAAAGCCTATACTGGGGGCAGAGCACAGCTTTTCCAAATGTAGCTTCCTTTTAAGGAAACAACTCATGAGAATGCACACAACATACAAGTCACTTGAATTTAAACTAAATGGCCCGGGAAATATGGATGGACTCAATTTCTAGTACTCTTCAAGGTCAAGTTTTTGGTTTCTAGTCCTACCTAGAAAGACCTTGGGATTTGAGGTTAGAATACCTGAATTCCAGGTCCTGCTCTTCCAGTGGCTGGCTGTATGATTTGTTCAAGTTCATTTGAATTGTGTGGGCCCCAGACTACTCATGCAGAAAGGAGGGACAATAGGCACCCTTGTTCGGCAAATATGTGTGCAAATAGTTTATAAACTACAAAGCACATAAAAAGTAATCATTGTCATCGGTATTATTATTTTCAAAAGGCATATACCACAGTTTGATTCACATTAAAGTATATAGATTTAATCTATTTGATTTGGTATCTAAATACTGCTACTTACCCAATAGATTTAAGTTACTAGACACACTGAACGAAAACATTTCATTGAAATAACAAACTGAAGAAAGAGATGCTCACTAACCGGTCTGCAGGACCACTGCTCTCGCGGTCCCTGAGCAAGCCCCCTTGGCCTGGATAACCTCCGTTCCGCAGAAGAGGACGTGCCGCTTATAGTCTGCTTCACTCTGAGCTTTCCAGGGCACGGAGCTGTCCATCTTGGGTAACGGAGTCTTAGTGACTGGAATACTTTCTCCTACAGAAAACAAGCAGCACATTGTGTGAGGCGAGATGCCTTCACTCATTTAAATCATGCGTCCACTCGCTCATCCTGCAGGAGAGCGTTGGTGGTGAGCCGGCCATGTAACAGGGGCAACCCTAGATACTGGGAATACAGGGAGAAACGTAGTGCTCATTTTTAAAAAGTTTGTGGTCCAGAGAGAGACACACACATGTGAACAAACAAATATAAATGTCATAAATACTATGGGTATTATAAAATCAAACACGGATGCTGAAATGGGCTGAAAACAACCACGTGGGGAATAGCAGACTGTGCGGTCTGGAGTGTGGGAATAAAGGGCCGTGAGAGCTCTGCGGGAGCCGAAGCCTAGAGGGCCCTAAGCACATGTGTTTCAGAGTTTACATGTTTTCTGTAGACCCTGTGGGGAGACGTTGAACTGTTTTATTGAGGAGAGTATATCATGTTAATGTCTAAGAGAGTGCACTCTCTCTGCAGCACAGGGAATGAACTGAAGTCTGGTGAGGCTGCAGGCTGGACATTGAGCTGGGAAATGATCACACGAACCCCCACTGGAGGAGGTGAGGCTAGAAATATGGCAGTTGGCAGCAGGAGTAGAAAGGAAGTGGGGGACCTGAGAAATAAGGAAGTAAGAAGCCACAAAACTTGGGGGAGGTTTTAATATTTGCAGGTTAGAGGGACAGAGGACTTTAAAGTGGCTTCCTGGTTTCTGGCCAGGAGAATGAGCAGAGGGTGCCGTTACACATTAACTTAGGCATTATAGGAGGAAGGAGGAGTCACCTTTTGATCACCGTGAGTTGGAGACACCTGTAGAATGACCATACTGAGATGCCTTGTAGCTGGCTAGAAATTTATCTGGGTCTGGAGGTCAGGGGAGAGGTTCGACAAGTGACATTTAGTCAGAGTTTATCACCTTAGAGATGATAATAAAGACAATGAAAACATGACTTGGGGACTGAGTGCCGGGTGAAAACAACAGAGGACCAGCACATAGCAGCAAAAATCAAAGAGATGGAGGAACAGGAACAGCACAGGAAGCTGAAGAGTATAGTGGGTGGTAGAAGCACGTGGACGGACAGCGTTGTCTTGGAAAGTTAGAGAGAAGAGCGTTTTCAGAAGAAAGAGATGATGAGAGTAGTCACCAGCAGCCCTACACTTTGCCACTGTCGTTGGAGCAGAGGAGGAGCCTAGGAGAGCTGGGGAAGCGGAAGCAGTGAGATAGAACCACACCTGTCAGCATGCCTTCATTGACCACACAGCTGCCATCAATCAGAACGGCGTCGCACGGCATTTGCACTTTGTTCCCAGTCAGAATTAATAGATCTCCAGGGACCAGGAGGTGTGATTCCAGCTCTTTGACTCCAGCTGTAAGTGTGAGAAGATGGAGGTGAGCTGGTTTCTTTTCCTACAAAAACACAGTCCAACATCTGCCTAAATTTGAAATCAGTAAAAAAGCAAACAGGGCACTTACAAAAGATTATTTCTCAATATTGAATCAAAATCCAGAAACAATAAGAAAAAAGCAATAAATTCAATTACATGAAATAAAAAAAGTTCACCAAAAAAATGCAAAGAAAGAGCTAATAACAAATTCAGAAAACATTTGAAACTTATAGACAAAAGATGAATATTCCTAATATATAGAGTTCCTAAAAAAGTAGATGTGTAGAAAATGACCTATAGCAAAATTGATGGAGATGTTAACAGTTCACACACACACACACACACTGCAAGGGGCATGTCAAACATTTGAAAAGATACTCATTGTTACTCATAATAAGATAAATGAAAATTTCTTCCTTCTTTTCTTCCTGCTTTCCTGCCTTCCTTTACTTCTTTCCTTCCTTCTTCAGCCCCAAAGCTATAAGGGGTTAAGCAAGATAGACAGCCATGCAGGGGGGATGTGTGAGGTGGGGGTAGAGGGTGATAGCCTGTGGTGGGCGTTGGAACCTAAGAAGGATGGCCGGGAGCAGGGCTGGGCATCAGAGCTCGAGGAGGGAGAAGAGGGCCCCCGTGGCAGCAGTGGCCTGGTGTTCCATGGATATAGGAGAGCCAGCATGGGATTGGGGAGGTGGGGAGAGACTGATACAATAATTAGATAGAAAGAGGCTAGTGGGAGCAAGGTTTCTCACTGAAGAAAGGAAGTTACACATAGGCAAATACAAAACTTGAATGTACTCCGTGGTCTTCGTTGAATTGAAGACAATAGTATAAACTGATGATTTTCAACAGACAAAGGAATAGCATAGGTGTAAATGTCAATCCATTGATGTAGAAGGAAAAATACCAACTATCAAACCAATAATCACTCTAGCCAAAAAACATCAATGGATACTAAAAATAGTGGGTAAAATTTGATAAGGATGAAGTAACTACTAATTACAAGAGTAAATTTTCAATGGAGAAATCTGGCAGACACCATTTATTTAAGTAGTCCAAGTTAATATCACCAGTAACAGGACGAGCTTAAAGTACGCACCGCAGGCAAGGAAGCAGTGAGAACTCAGCATTGCTTCTGTGATACTCCAGCTAAAAAAAACGCATTACCTGAATTTAACTATGAGGGAACATCAAACAAAACCAAATTGAGGGACATTCTATGAAATAACTGGATCAAAGAGGCAAGGTCATAAAAGTCAAAGGGGAAAAAATGAAGAAGATTAAAAAGACTGCAAACAACACTGTTGTATAATCCTGACTCTTTTCCTTAAAGAGCACAATTGAGACAGTGGTGCAGTTTGAGCGGGTCTGATCATTTGTTGGTCTGAACATATCAATATTCACTTCATGTTAATGTTTGTACTGTCAGTTATTAGAGTATCTCTGTCTTTAAGAAATATATACTAAATTATGGGGGTTATGGAGCCACATGTCAGCAACTTATTCTCAAATCGTTCAGAAAAAAAATGATTTGAACTAGTCTTGCAATAAATCCCTAAGTTAAAACAAAGAAAGAAAAAAAGAAAAGTATGCAGGAGATAACATTGCTCACCTATCTGATTAGAAAAATCTAAAAGCTTGCCAGCATATTCTTATGGCAAGGCTGTGAGAAAGTAGGCACTTTCACCCTTTTCTCGTGCAAATGCAAACTGGTACAAAGTCTAAGGAAAGAAATTTAGCAATATCTATCTTTTATCTTTTATTTTTATAATTATTTTTTATTGTTGACACTATCACTGATGTCCCCGTTCTCCCCTTGCTTTGCTTGCCTCCACCCATACCCCAGCCCCTTCCCTCTGACCAGCAGGACTCTGTTCTCCGCGTCCCTAAAGTACGCATGTATGTTCTTTGCCTGATCCCGTCACCTTACTCCATCCTGTCCCCGCTGCCCCCTCCCCTCTGACAGCTGTCGTCTGTTCTAAAGTGCAAATGCATTTATTCTGTGACTCAGCAATTTTACTTTTCAAAATCTATACAAAGATAGACTGGCAAAGGTATGCCAAGACCAAAAAAAAAAAGTATAAAAAGACAGGCACAAGGGTTTTTTATTATAGAACTGTTTGTAGTAGTAACAAACTGAAAAAAAAATCCATCATAGAGACTGACTGGGTAAACAATTCCTCCACACGAGACAGTAGCACGCGGCTGACAGAGTGAACGAAGAATACCTACATGTCTTTCTGTGAAAGGTCTCTGGGAAACAGTTAAGTATGTAAAACATGCATACCAAGAAATAAAGTTAAATGTGTATGTTATACTCCTGTTACCTAAAAAATAGCAGTATAAATATTTGCCTTATTCTATAAATATAGCTACAAATATTATATATAATTTGTATTTTTTACAAATGTAAAAGTAAACCATAAACAAACAAAAATGATAACTATAGAGAGAATGAGTACATAGGGTAGAGAGAAAGGGGATAGAGACTAGAATCACCTGAATATCTTCTGTTTATAGAAATAACTTTCAAACCATGTGTATATTTTATATGACATACACACAAACTAATATGAAAATAAATTTTGAAAGCTGACACTGAAAGCCTGAAGAACAGTAAGTGAGAGGAACCAATCATGTTGTTGGTATAACCATACATAAATGAAACATTTTGAGAGACTTTAAAATATGATTTTTTATAAGTCGAGCCTCCCATGTTTTTATTTATTTATTAAAATATGATTTTTTAAAACAGGATAACTTCATTGTACATTCTTAATGGTATACCACAAACAGGGAAAAAGAAGAACTTTAAAAAGTCTTCTGTTGCTAGGTGCGTTGGTTTGTTATTCTGAGATTATTGCGTGCGACGGGATGAAGAAAATGAGGCAGAGACTTGCCGTCACTGAGACTTGAGGCTTTAGGTATGGAGAAAGGAGAGACAGAAATACAAGTAACAAAGGTAAGTAAAAACCCATAGTTCTAATTTTGAATTGGAAATGTCAGTATGAACTCATAATGTATTTTACCTTTAAAATATTATTTCATAGGTGTATCTTCTGAAAAGGCCCAGAAACAATTAGGAACACCATGGAAATGAGCACTCCTAATGCTCTGATTGAGGGTCTAAGTACCATATCTAAGAACTCCCTGGAAAAATGGGTGTATCTCAATTTAGAGCAGAAATTGTCCAAGATGAGTTTGGAATACCTTGTTATACCAGAAATCATTAAAACATTCAAAGAATACTAGGATCATGCCAAAAGAACTCAGGAACCAACCTAAAGAAGCTCTGAATGGCCAAAGATGGGACAATCTGAGCAAGAATAAGAATAAAAACTGCAATGAATAGAAATGTATCAACCATGTTTAACATTATGTATTCACAATGACATACACACACAAAATCTTTGAAAGTGCTAGAGGACCAACCTGTTATTCTGAAAAATACTAAATAAAGAGGAATAGCCAGATATTTTATACTTTCTTAAACTGAATCTCTGGATAATGAAATAATTTTTAGAATATCTATAGAAGTATTCCACTTAATATATAAAGATGATATGATAGGGTAGAAATTTGAAACTCCTAATAAAATAATAAATCTAGATCATGAGCATTTATGTCTGCTGATATCACACTAACACACAAAGACAATCAGGTATTATGTGCCTCTCATTAGAAGTACTCAGTATCAACTAATATCAATATCAACTCAAGTCTTGCGAAGACCAAAGCCTCAGACCCGACTACCAATTTATAGAAAATACCAGGAATAGAAAATTATGTTAAATAACTCCAATAAAATCTAAACTGTGGAAGCCAAAGGATGAGCTAGTCATTTCCTTCATCAAAACATTTGCAAGGAAAGATGTGACTTTGGGTGGTGGGTACACAATACATATACAGACGGTGTACCATATAATTGTACTCTTAACACCTATATAATTTTATTAAGCAATGTCAACCCAATACGTATAATTTTTTTAAAATTGCAAGGAAAAAATAAGATATGGAGGAGAGAAAGCATGGATCAAAATAAACGTAAGAATTATCAAACAATTGCAGTATATGGACTTTATTTGGATACTAATTTGAAATTTTATATATCATATATACATATACCGTAAGTGTGTGTGCGTATATATGTATATACACATACACACATAAACACTTTGATTCAATTGATGAATTTTAAGCACTGATGATTTCTTAAATTATGAGGGGCTTATTTTAGATGTGATAAAGGAATTGAAAAGGAGTCTTTATCTTTTAGGTATATACTAAAATAGTTTTGAATAAAATGATAAGGCAACTGAAATAGTTCAAAATAATCCAAGGTGAAGGAGGAAGCACAACAGTTGAAAAAGATTTGATGAGTTGATAATTATTGAATCTGGGTGATATTTACATGGGGTTTCATTATCATAGTCTGTCTATTGTTGTATATGTTCAAAATATTTTATCATAAACAATTAAGAAAATGCCCAGGACATTTTTAAAAGATAAAGATTCACTTCCAGCCAAGATGTAACAAAAAAGATCAGATTTGTTCTTCCCACCTAAAACAACCAAAAACCATACAAAATACATGAAACAATGGTTTTTAGACACTGACCATAAGCAAAAAAAAAAAGAAAAAAAGAAATGGGAAACAAATAAAGGTTCCTTGTAATTGCTCAATTTACTGCCTTTAGAGAATTCCAGGCCATGACACAGAGAGAGGGAAGCAGATCATGTTCAGAGATACCCTGAGTTGGGTACAAAGGTGAGGGTCTATGGAGATTAAGGTGACTTGAGTTCGTAGCACAGAGTACTGGAGAGGATTTAACTGCCCAGAGGGAGAGCCACAAAAACTTGCAGAGAACCCCCCTTTATTATTCAGCAGACTAGTAATCAACACATGCATATAAGGAAACTATTAGCAAATGAACAACTGAACATTTACATTAAAAAATATCATTGACAATAGCATCAAAATATATAATACTTAAGAATAAATCTGAGAACGAATGTGAAAACCCTATCCTCTGAAACTTGCAAAAAAAGGAAGCCCTAAATAAATAGAGAGATGTACCATGTCCCTGGGTCACAAGACTCAAATTTGTTAGTATGTTGATTTGTCATAAATTGGTCTTTACATTCAACACAGGGTTTTTTTGATAGAAATTGATAGATTGATTCTAAAATTCATATGGAAATGCAAACTGCCCAATATTATCAAAATAACTCTGAAAAAGAATAACAAAACTAGAAGATTAACATTATTCTATTCCAAGACTTATCATAAAGCCACATTGTGAAGAATTGGCATAAAGTCAAGCAAATTGACCAGTAGAACAGAATGAGACCAGAAACAGATCCATCCATGTATTGGCAACTGATTTTTGACAAAGCTGCAAAGGCAATTCAATGGAGAAAGAATAGTCTTTTCAACAAATGGTATCAGAACATTGGATATTTGCAAAAAAAATGAATACCAATGTAAAAAAAATAAAAATGCAATGTAAACCTAAAACTATAAAACTTCTACACAGCAAAATAGGAAGCCTTGATGACCTTGGGTTAGACAAAGATGTCTTAGACATTACACAGAAACATGGTCCACAAAAAAAAAATTGATAAACTAGATTTTAACAAAGGCATCTGCCCTTTGAAAGACACTGAGAGGAAAATGAAAAGATAAGTTATAGACTGGAAAAATCTTTTCAATTCATATCTGATAAAGGACTAGTACCCAAACTATAGAAAGACCTCTCAAAATTTAATAAGAAAATAATCTAATAAGCAAGAGATTTGAACAGACACTTCACCAAAGAAGATATAGAAGTAACAAATAAGTACTTGAAAAGATGTTCAATGCCATTAGTCACTGGGAAAACGCAAAGTAAGACAACAGTGAGATTTAACCATGTACCTGTTTAATGGCTAACATTAAAAAGCATAACATTATCAAGTGTTGGAAAAACTGTGGAGCAAATGCTGGTGGGAATATGAAATGGCGCAGCCACTTTGGAAAACCATTTGGCATTTTCTTCAAAAGATAAATATTTTTCTATCACATGATCCAACCATTCTACAGTAAGGTATTTTCCCATAAGAATAAAGTGTATGTCCATAAAAAGGAACCCAAACGTTCATGGTGGCATCATTTGTAATAGCCAAAAACTTGAAACAATGCAAATTTCCATCAACAGGTAATGAATGAACAAATCTATATAATTGGATTCTATTCAGGAATAAAACTAAATGAACTATTGATATACTTAACAAAATAGATAAGTTTCAAAATATTTACAAATGTTAATCCCAATAAAATTAATCCCCATAAAATATATTATGAAGACAAAAATTCATACTGTACAATACCATTCATATGAAATTGTAAACATGCAAACCGGTTGCCTGAGGACAGGGATGAGCAGAAAGGTTGGACGGGAAGGTCATGAACAGGCACAAGACAACCACTGGGCATGACAATAGTCATTGTCTTCGTCTTGGTGACAATTTCACGGGGGTGTGTATCAAAACTATCAAATTGTATATTTTAAGTATGTTCAGTTTATAGTATGCCAATTTTACTTCAATAAAACTGGGTTTTTTTGTTTGTTTGTTTTAGGTGAATGGACCTCCAGTTTCTTAACTCTTTAAGTAAAAGCACAAGAAGAGATGAAAGGAGTAGTAGGAAACATTAGAAATACAAATTTAAATCTTTTTCTGATTTCATATAGACAATACATAGATCAAAAATAATGGCACTTACCTTTTCTCCCACATACAGAGACTGTAATGCTATTATGTGACTCAACTAGACAATGGAGTTTCACAGATTGCTGAAAAGGAGGGAAAAGAGAAAGAGGCTTATTTATTTGAGGATTGGTCCCAGGTATTATTCAGTAAAGTGCTAGCCTTCTTTAAAGATGGAGCACTATCTCGTTGCCAAGTGAATGTACTGGCTAAAAACAAGACTGAGTAGCTTATTACTCGATTATAAAAGCTTTCAACTTGTGCTCTTCACCCAGCAATAAGAATTATATATTCTTTAGTAGAAAGGAATTTCCCAGCATGCTCTTCCAATACAAAAGAGTTTTTGATATCCATAAATTTATGTTTTGTTTTTTAAGTATATAAATAATATGAAGAACTTTGATCATTCAGATATATGTTTATTCTAAATAGCTTCGAGAACTAAGACTTATTTCAGTTTTGGGACATCCCACATCAGAGTTCTCAATCTATACCTTTATAAAAAGTTTGGTGGTTCCGACTACTTGCTTATAGTATTTATTGTTCTAATGTATGAAATATATCAGATATTGAGAGTGAATCAATAAGAAGAAACAAAAGAAAAACATAATAAAAGTATGTTTGATTTCACATTTATTAAGCAACTTTGTGTGAAAGAGCTTTTACCTAGTTCTGGGGGATTAAAGGTCCCTATTATTTAGTGTGTATTTTTTTATTCTGATTTTGTCATTTAAGAAACACACTCCTTAAATCTCTTAGCTTTAAATCATTTACAAATATGATTAATATGTCCTAAGAATGACTAACAGAATAGACAATGGTAAAGACAGAGTATTCTGCTATTAACTCATTCTTTTATTCATTTATACATTCACTAAACATTTATTGAACAAACTGTATGTGCCCAGGAATATACTAACAGTCGGGGATAGAATTAATAGTTAACAAAAAAAATTTGGTTCTTGTCATCAAGGAGTTGACAACCTACTGGGAGAAATACATTTAATCAAATACCCATATATGTAAATGTATCATTTCAATCAGTAGTAAGAGGAAAAAATCATAAGGTGCTTTTGGAGCATATATAGCAAATGGAAGCAGTAGAAATCTTTCCTGAAGGAGTGACATTGAATGAAATAGGTTGTGAGATCTTAGTCTAGAACTCGAAAGAACTATTTGAGCCTGAGATATATATAAATTTAAAAGTCATTAGCATATGCCTTTAGAAATTATTGGTATATGCAGCTGAAAAAATAATGAAGAATCTCTCAATGTACTCATATGAAGAAACACTCAAGACATATGACAATAATAAAGCTATGTAGAAAATACTAGAATCCCGCTACCTTTACATAAGAAAACAGGAAAAACAAAATTATATATTTATATTTGCTTGAATTACCTAAAAATTTTTTCTGGATGAGTTCACTAGAAACTAATAAAAGTGATTGAACAAGTAGAAGGGGAAGAGAAAGATGGAACATACAAGATACATAAAGTGGAACATGTATTCTATACATTTTCATATTATTTTAATTTTGAGACACCCATTTTTTTACAGGGGGGCCAGGTGGAGGAGGATAAACTCGAAATGAAATTGAAAAGAGCAGCCAGAGAGCCCAGAGAGTGTGCTGCCACCGAAGCCAGACAGAAGGAGCTCTTGGTGCAGAGGCCCTGGGGCCCTTCGCTGTTTCAGACACGACTGCGAAGTTTAGTGAAATCTGTACTGGGATTGAAAGTGTCCACTGTGGGGAGCGGACTGCAAAATCAGCAAGCAAAAGGTCAACAACCCCATAAAATTTAATGAAGCACAGGGATATAGTTCATAGTGAAAGAAATGCAAATAGCTTAAAACATGAGCAAGTGCTCAACTCACAGTGGAAAACATTGTATTACATTGATGGGAGTCTATTTTTGCTTCTATTGGCCAAGCTAAGGAAAACAAACACTCCATCAACTGTTGGTAGGAGTGTAAATGTAAATTGGTATTGCTAGTTTAAAGGACATTTGGACAACATTTATTACAATAATATACCTAACTCATGATTAAGTAATTTTAGTTATAGAAATTTTATATCTCTATATCACTATAGTCACAGATAAGCATATACATACCTCTCACATACATATGTATTTATATGTAATATAAATTACATACTTGTAATTTGTATATATTTATAAACACACATATACGGATTTATGAAAAGATATATGTGCAAGAATCATCATTGTGGCATTGTTTTCATTGCAAAAGACTAGCAACAACCTAATATCCATCGATATAAAACTGGTTTAAAAATTAGGGTACACCTAGAGAAAATATATTTGTGCAGATATAGAAAGATATTCAAGATTTATTCAGTAAAAAGGTGCAAGTGCAGATCAGTATACATAGTGTACTTCTGTTTGTGTAAAACAAATGAATGTGTATGTGTTTAATGTTGCTGAAAGTATATAGAACATCTGGTCCCAGCAGATGCCTCTTGGAAGGGAACCTGGACACTGGGGAGTACTAAAGTGGGAAGAATATTTATTTTTCATTTACACTGTTTGAAAATTTTTATCATATCCATATATATTATTCCTTCTATTGAGGAAAAAATAACTAGTTATAAAAAGGAAGTTTTAAAAAAATGTAAAACTATCTGTGGGCCTTAAGATCATGATGGTGACCTTAACAAGAGTTGCTTGAGTGGAGTCGCGAGAGAGGGTCCAGGGCGGGGCAGGTGGAGGGTGAGAGGGAGGTGAGGAAGGGATGACAGTGTGCGTAAAGAACTGAAGAAGCTCCTCTGGAGAAGGGAGAAGAGAGAAAGAGTAGGAGCTGAAGGTAAAACAATGGTCAAGAGAAGGGATTGTTTCTTTTTCTTTTTTTAAGTTGGGAAAATCCTGAGTGTGTGGAAGTGCTGACGAGAAGGCCCGGAGGAGGAGGAGCCAGAGGGGTTGTCTGTGGCCTGAATAAGCGCTCTGAGAAGGCTGGAGAGGATGCATCCTCAAGACAGGCAGAAGGCACTTTCTCCTCTGTGATGGGGGTCACGGCAGGATGGAGGTGGAGTCAAGGGTCATTTAGCAGTTGGAAAGCAGGGAGTTGAACAAAATCCTGTTTTATGGCTTTTGTCTTTATGAAACAAGTGGTGAGATTATCTGCTGAATCAGAGGAAAAGTAGAAAATATAGGCAGCTAGGCATCTCAGAAACCTGAAGAGAAATTCAGTTTGAAATCTTAATTTCAAAGAGTGGGCCAAGACATATAGAAAGCTTGCCCAGATGATGTTGGCATTCATGGTTTATAGTGCAATCGACTGGTCGGTTCTATGTGATTTTTCCCCCCAAATCACCTACATCCCTCGGTGTAGACATAAAGAAAGCCATGATATGAATTGGGATATTGACAAGTAAGTGCCAACTCAAACATAAAAAGCAAAAAAGTTGATATTAGAGACATTCCTCTACTTTCTACTCCTCTTCCACCAGCTTCAACATCCATCAGTATTCTCTGGATATATATTTTTTCACTTATTCGCAATTCATAAATCTGTGTATAGTCTTCTGGCTAATCAGCTTGAGTAATTCAAAGAGAGGGCAAAAATGGCTGGAAAGTCGAGGGACTGGAAAGTGGGAAAAGCAGGAGGACTAACGGTGGTTGAGCACCGGCTGTTGTGCTAGACGTTTACTGGTGTGGTCTCATTTACTGTAAGTGGGCAGTGACTGCTTCTTCATTTTCCTTTCTAACAAGCTTTCAATACAGTAACTCTCTTTCAATAAAGTGCTCCCTTTCCGAGACCATAGATTGGTAGAAAAACTTACCTCTCTGAGATCATATACCGACAAGGCTATGGAAATGACGGACATAATTATGATGGCACACGCATATTCCTTGTAGTCTTCACTAAACCACAAACAGACACTGAAGAGTTGAAATATGTAAAATGGATTTAAAACCTGTTGGCAGACACAAAAACCAGAAGACAAGGAAGATATTTAGGCCTCACACTTAGCTACTCATTGACATTTGTTTTAGTACTCATCTCTATGACATAAATCATCCCACACAGTACTCCTATTCTAGTTATATTTATTCAGCAATCGCCATGTGCCAAGTACTGCACTAAGCAACTTTGCTTGAATTTGCTCATTTAATTTCCATAATTACCTTATTAACCAGATGTCTTTACTTATCTCCATTGTAAAGATGAAGAAACTGAAACTGAGATCTGAGAAACTTGCCCAAGATCACACAGCTGTGACTATCACAGACTAGGACTTGAACCCAGACAATCTGACTCCAGAGCACCTACTTTTAATCACTGCTACACTTATAATTTACAAAGCGGTGCCTCACATGTCCTCACGCTGACCATCACAACAGTAGTGTAAGAAGTAGATATTATCACGTCCAGTTCACTGGCCTTCAGAAAGGTGAAATATTAGTTCAGATTTACAAAGTTAAAGTGCTTTCTAGTCTAATGTTCTCTTGACACAGTATCTGCATATTTGAGTATCTTCAAATATCTGCCATATTTGAAGCCATTAAAGTACTTTTAGCTTAGTGGATGAGTGAAAGGTGGTATTTCCTCATAAGTAAAGAGCCAAGTTGCAATTGTAAGCTATAGGCGAGAATCTAGAACACTGGGAGAAAGTAAAGGGTGACTCCAACAGTTGTGATCCTGCTTTGGTTGAAAACATTTTGTGCCCGTTATCAAATTCCCCTCCATCTAAAACAGGAATGGTAATCCTTGCCTCTGGTTAGGGAAGAAGCACACAGGAACTTTCACTACCAGTTTGATTGGCTTTTGTTCAAGCCCGAGAGCTTGTTAGAAGTATTGAGGAAGTACCTTGAGTTATAAGCTTTTTTTTTTTTAGACAAGAAGGAGTGGAGGTAAAGTGCAAGAGGAAACCCAGAGCGTACCTATGTGGTTATAATTTCATAATAATCACTATAAAATAAAAAATAAGCCCAGTGATAGAGCCCTAAAGGAAAAATTCAGTTTAGTAAGTGCTGGCCAAATCCCCCTTTTCCTCCCCCACACACTTTGAGATCAGTAGAACTAATAAGGCTAAACAGTTGTTTTTCTTACTACAGTTTTAGATGCTGAGGAAATTGTATGTTTCCCATAAGAATAGATTTTTGATTTTTAAAATTATTTTAATTTCACAAAGCTGAGACAGACTAAGAAGCAAAGGATTAAAAGAGAAAAAGAATGTGTGTTTATACAGTCAGTAGCGGGTAAGTAGACACATGAGCAACGTATCTTATACAGAGTCAGGCAATGTGTGCAAAAGATGGACTTCAAGAAAAAGAGTAGAAAATGATATAAAAAATACGTTTGTCATTCTTTTAAAACATCCCACATTACAGTTACTTATTAGCGAGTAGCATTCCTGATTGTTTGACTACAGCCAAACTTCTTTATTTTCTATCCAGCACTGAAAGAAAGTAATATTACCTCCTTGATGAGCAGTTTCCAAATTGGTGTGATTTCAACATCAATAGTATTCGGCCCGCATATTAACCTCCTACAGGAAGAGATCACATATCACTCAATTACTACTAACAAAAATGAAACTCATTTCTTGCCCATTCAAAAATGGCTCTATTTCATGTTCACTTTCTCACTTGTGGGATCAATGGAAGTCTTTCTCATTACATAACACTCACATCCTTTTCAAAATAACTGGGGTGGGGGGAGTTCCTAGGTGCCAAAACAATAAACATGATGATATTACATTTATTAAACTAGACTCTTCCTGAGATCTAACTATTTCCCTCAGGGTAATTTGTGTATTTAATATTAGCAATGCTCTCATTCAAGTGTTTCAAGATCGTCATTCTCTCAACTCTGATACTCCCCAACTCTGGCTCCATAGAAGTGGGAGGGAGGGAGGGGTCAGTAGGAGAGAGTAATCCTACTGGTAAGGAATACTGTACCTACCTTCCTACTCCCAATTAGTTCTAGGAAGCTGCAAAATTTGTCTCAATGTGAGGGAAGAAGGTGTTGGGTTCTCAAAAATAGTTCTACCCAGAGTTATATAGCCCTTTAACTGAAAACTCCGTGTTTCTTTGTGTTTCTTTGATGATCATAGCAATTATCTTTATGAGCTATTTTGCTGTTGAGAACACTAATCACTTTCTCTGTGACTTCTATGTAAATAGTCAGATCAAATAGCTTGGCCAAATATATTATAACAGTGCTTCTCAAACTTCAATGTCCACACGGATACATCTGTGATCTTGTCAACATGAAGATTCTGATTCAGAGAGGATGAGATGTGGTCTAAGATTCTGCATTTCTAACAAGCTCTCAGGTGATGCTGCTGCTGCAAAGCCCTGGGTCTATTCAAAGTACAGGAAATGCGGTGGAAGCAGGTGTGAGAATCATAGAAACTTAGAACCAGCAAGGCTGGTTCTCTCCCCACTTTTAACCATTAGGAAACGAAAGCCCAGAGAAGAAAAACTATGTGCCCAAAGCCACAGACTTTTGACATTCAATCCAATGCCTTTCCTAAAACTTGCTCCTCTGCCCAGTAACTGATTTGGAATTGTGGAGCTACAGGTGGTCTTGAGTGATATTCCTCTGCTGATCCACAATTACTGTTTAACTATGTTATCACAGTATAACATATATTTCCTGATTATAATAAAAAAGGTTCAACCTTATTATTATAATAATTTTGAGAAGCCTTGTGTAGAATATAAAGAGCACAAACCCACAGCCAGAAGTATGAGACTCAGTTCTTCCCATATCATTTCCCATCTGTGTGAGCTTGTGCAGACCATGAAACCTCCCTGAGCTTCAGATTTCTCATCTGCTGTGTTGGGATGAAGAGGGCATCCATTCCACCTGCCTCACAAAGCTGTTCTGATAAACTGAAATAATATATGTGAAAGCATTAATTTAATACTACTAAGTAGAGCATTACAGTGTTTTCTGATATTGACCAGTTGACTATTAACTGCGCTCCCTGTTTGGCTAACTGGTAAGAGTCCTTTTGAACAAGTATAGACAACAATATGAATGGTACCTAATCTCTTGTTCTTCTGTGGTTAAGCCTGATCCAAATTTTAGATGTATCTTGGCAGAACTGAGCCAGTCTTCCAAAGAGCTAAAATAATAAAAAGAAGGAAGACATATTTAACAATAATATTTTTGAGATAATATTTTTCTTCTTTGGGTGCAATTGCTAAAACAACTTACCCAATTTTCTGAAACTGTCCTTCTAAGTTGTCCCAAACATATCTTATTTTCTGCACTTTTATGCATCTCACCTATAAAAGAAAAGTACTAAAAAATGTCTCTAGTTTGAGGATCAGCAAATATATAGCAGTTCAGTAGCTAAAGAAGCATTTGCAGAGGAAGCAAAGATAGAGCCCTACTATACTTATTTAAGATTTATCCTTCCCTGTCCTGGCTGGTATATAGCTCAATGGATTAAGTGCGGGCTGTGAACCAAACGGTTGCCAGTTCGATTCCCAGTGAGGGCACATGCCCAGGCTGTGGGCCAGGTCCCCAGTGGGCGCCATGTGAGAGGCAACTGCACATTGATGCTTCTCTCCCTCACTTTCTCCTTCCCTTCTCCTCTCTTTGAAAATAAATAAAATCTTAAAAAAAAAAAAAAGATGTATCTTTCCCTAACTTATCCTATATTTTCTCACTACACAAATGGCACTTTAATTTCATTAGAAGTCATCATTCAGTCAATCTCTATCATGCGTCTACTACATGGATAAGAATATGAATAAAACTCAGCCTCTGCATTGCACTACACTATAACCAAACAAAGAAAAGTACATATTACAAAAAAAAAAAAAACTGTACCAAATATGTACATGTCAAAGCAATAAAAATGAAATAAAGTAAAAACTATAGCACTGAAATACTGTAGAAATATGGAGAGGACAGATGACAGGGGCATTATGGAGAAGATGACATCTGAGCTCAGCCTTGAAAGACGGGAAGAATTTTGCTCAGATGAGAAAGCAAGAAAGTATTTCAATGAAATTACGCGCAAGTTAGTTGTAAGGGAGGGGCAGGTGAGTGGGCCTTTGTGAGGAATGGAGAATGAGGGTGCAAAGACAAATAAAGATCAGATTATACTGCCTTGAAGGCTAGAATGAGGTATTCAGGACTTTATCTTAGAGTCAATGAACTTACTGAGTAACCTAAAGAAGGGGCACTAAGGAAGGTTAGACTGGCGGCAGGTGCTAGGAGAGAATGAGGACGTTATTGCAAGAGAAGTGCTCCTGCCAGTGGGGGTTTGAGGACAGTGGCAGTGGGAAGGAAAGAAAGGTTAATGCTATGACAATTACGCTTTTCTCTTTCTGATTTCTTTAATATGTATATGAATCGGAATTGTCACTAGCTGGTGACCTACTTAAGCACAAAAAACCCAGCCAGACTGTCTGTCATATTGCTGTGGAGCCATGGTTACAACCTCATTTTGCCCGTTACCATCAACTGGGAGGCTGATTCTGACTTAACTTGTCTGGGGAGCAGCCTGGGCATAAATATTTTTAAATTTCCTCCAGTAATTCTAATGTGCAGCCAAAGTTGAGAAACAGTGTTCAAGACTTCCTTTCATAGCTACTCTAATAATTGCATCATTGAGAAATTCAACTAAATTTCTCTGCACCTCAGTTTGCCCATGAATAAATGGAGGCAATTGGCCAAATTACTTCTGGGTTTCACTGCAACTCCTCTGAATATGGCCTATATCTGTAAATACTGTAACCATTACACTGTATAGTATAACCTTTAGATATATACACTAAAACTGGGAAGGGCATAAAGCTGGTGCATAATAAGTGCTCAATACATTTTCTGTTAAATAAGAGAGTGTTTTGTACAACCACATGTCAACTAGAAGTAGAGTTTAAATCCCTCAGTTCTAAGACCTGGGCTACCTCAATGAATCTGAATCCTGTCCAATAAATACCCGTGTGCGTACACAGTGCATACACACATGTACACACATGCATGGTTACCAGGTAAAAATGTTCAATGCTATATTTTTTTTTTTTTTACAGAATGGATTTACTTCAATGAAGTTGGTTGCATAGCTTTTTAAAAAATAAATCCTATTTTCCTACTGATTTTCAGTATAAAATTGAAATTAATTGCCACTAGGAATGATTCTTCCTCCTTCACAAGCTGCAAGTCAGAGTGAGGAAGAATATTTGAAGGTAACCAGCCTGGGGTATGTGGGCTGCCGTGGCCCACTTGGAAACTCAAGTTCCTTGCCTTACATCTTCCTTTCCTTTCCAGTATCTCCCACAGTTTTGCAAATGGAACTGGACTATAAGCAGAGTTACCGGTTATTGAGTACTTGGGAGCTGTTTACACCTTATCTTTGGTCTTTTTTATCACCCTGAGGTAGGACAGGTATTATTTTCATTTTCACTTCACCTCCAAAGTTCATTTTGATTAAGTAACTTACTTGCCCATGATTGCACCTATGAAGAAGCAAGGCTAGAATTGAACTCAAGTCCATCTGGACCCAAAGTCCAGTTTCTCAAATGATCTAATAGTCAAGCTAGTCTCAGAAGAAGGTCTGAAAATCCCCTCACTTCCAGGATTAAATTGTATAAAAGGAAGGTTCCTTACTTTATTAAATCTATAAGTTCAAAATCTATGTTGGAAAAATTCTGAAGGCCAAATGATGGTAGAATTGAGGCCCCTGCCAAGTTAGAGAACCTAAATCAAGAGGCTGTGAAACCAAACACTGAGATTGAGAAATTTTATAAATATAATAGACACAAAACATCAGCAGCAGAAGGCAGCAATAATGAAAAATAAAGAAGTTACTGATAAGTTTTACCTCAGGCCAGAAAATAGAAAATTTCATTCACTCCTGACAATTTCTAGGGCCATTCCTCACAGAGTTAGAAGAATGACTCATTATAGACCTTTTAAACACCTTTGAGATTCCCCTAGCAGGAAAGATCGCTGCCTAGAGTTTCTCTGCTTCCCTCATCACTTTCTGCAGCTCTAGAAGCTGGTAAGAGGGTGAGCACCATATCTGCAAAGGGTGGAATTTATTTGCCCATTTCCTGGAACTTGAGACTAGGAAATAGTAATTAGAAAATCAGGTATCTGCTGTGGGGTGAATTTCATCTTTCTGCTCAGAACCAGGAAGCTTCACCTCCCCAGGCTTCCTGCTCTTCATTTCGTATTGAAGTATGTTGTAAGAGCATCCTGTAAGCACTGGGTTTCAGTGTTGTGTGCAATCCTGCAAGATGGGTCTGAGAGTCTCCCTGCAGCCTGCACTTGCACACTGGACAAAGCTCTTGTGCTGCCGTCTCCAGACTTCCCCTAAATGGCCCTGAATGGTTATCATTTCGGTTTTGTTGTCAATTGCCATCTGTGTTGTCATGGCTTAGCCTGTGACATCCCTTCCAATTTTAATTGAAGTTTCAGCCCTTTATGAATATAGTTTATGACAGTTCGCAAACTACCTTAATTATCCATCTTCTCATTTTAGGTTCAAACCGCCCTGAGAAACAGGCTGAGAAACAGGCAAAGATGGAGTGATTACTCCTATTTTATAAGTAACACAAGGCTCAGGGAGATGGAACTAGCCGAACATCCTATGCCTTACGCAGGTAACTGAAGATGTCAAGCCTGGGATGCTTATTTTTCTGGGTGAACGGCCACCTACAAGATTAAGCGATAGGTTAGAGGTGCTTGACCTCTTTTGTTTTTGTTCGTTTTGATGGTTCAGTTTGGGTAATAACAATGGACAATACACAAACTGCTCCACAGTTGAGTGTTACTTTTTTAAATATGCCTTAAGCTCATAAAACGAATTTAAACAGCTATTTACACATATATACATTAAAGAGAAAATTGTCTTATAAAATATATTTTTGATATGAATGTTAATTAATCATAATCCAAGTAGCCTTCATTTAATATGGAAAGGTGGGAGTACCTCAAATACAACTGAATGACAGATTCAAAATAAGGTCATCATGCAGGCATAGCAAACTCTCCGGGATATTCCTGGGTGATTACCTTTCTGTAAAATAAGCTCTGTTACATAGATTATAATACAGGGCTCAATGCTACCAAGAGCTAATATGTACTGAGCATCTACTATACACATGGCCCTATATTAATCTTTGTTGTCCTTAATTTATTAAATTCCATCAGCTAATACTAGAGGTAGGCAAAGTTTAGCAATTTAGCCAAGGCTGTCATCAAAGTTGCACATAATCATTTATAATGTTCTACACTGGCAACTGAGAATTAGCACAGTGGAGGATCTGAATTTATTCTTACATTTTCGGAGGGAAAAAGATTGAATACTTCTTGCATCAGCAGTAACAGTGAGTGTACTTACCTTCAGGTCTGGCTTTCTTATGGCTCTATTTATGACATACTCCTCATCTGCAATGAGAGGGTGGTCAGGAGGGAGGTGAAATGCACTGTTCAGTGCTGACAGGGAGATCCACACTACCTTTTTCCAAGAGTAGGTCTGAAATTCATCCTGAGGAAATAGACACCAAAACCCCCGTGAAGGGAAGGGAAGTCATCAGGCCAAAATTAAATCTAAAAAACATCTGACTATAATTCTATAAGTTTATGGAGTTAATCAATATTCTAGACAGAATTCTATAAGCTGGGAGATACAGAGCCTTGGAAATTTTTGTCGTCATTTACTGAGGATGTGAATGTCAGGCACTGGCCCACAAGGCAAAGCCTGAGTCCTGAGGCAGTTTAACAAGTAAAAGCTCGTTTTCCCTATTACTCTCCAACCATCAGTCAGATGCAAATTTTCACAGGGGAAAAAAAAGAGCAAATATTCCAAGGAGTTCCTGTGAGTCTCTGAGGGTGAGGAACCCAGGTAACTAAACCGTCACCAGGCTTCCAGGCTTAAGTTTAATTCCACCTCTTCCAGAACAGCCCCTTTAACACCCACTCAAGGGGGTGGGGGCAGGGGTGGGGTCAGGGATGGGAGAGAGACACAGAGGATTGTCACTATATTAACTTCAAAAGATTCTAACTGTCCCTCTCTTGTCCTCCCAATCACTTTCTGTCTTGTATTCTCTTAGTTCACCTAGAGTATCTGAAGGCAAAGGCCCTTATACTCCATTCATGTGGACAATTGCAACCTGCTCAGCGACAGTCTGAGAATGAATGAGAAAAAAACTGAATGCATGGCCTGAACATGCCCAAAGGTAATTGTCAAGATATTAGCACAGGTAGGATTGAGGAAGGTACCTTCTCTCATAACCCTAACTAAAGCTGTTTCCCTTCGCAGTTCACTGATGACTTCATCACAGAAGAAAAGTAGCACTGGATTGAGTAACAGGTACCACAATGGTCCCTTAGACAATGATGTGACAACAACAGTGGTTATTATCTGAGGGGTAAATGATACACGTAAAATCCACTTGGATGCCTGGTGAACCACAGAGCTAGGAAGAATGGCAGCGGAAGTCAAGCCTGGGAAACGAGTGATACCTGGGGAATGTAGGCCAGAGCTGGGAATTTTCTCCACCACACCCACTTTTTTCATGAACAGTGTCTGAGCTGACTTTGCAAAAGGCAGAGAGAAGATATAGTAGTTGTTGTAGCTAAATCTCTTATATCGATTCTCCTCAGGAATAGCCCACCAACATGCCTTTGCTCTTGCTGATTCCTTAGCCTGGAATACACAGCCTTCTTTCCTCTCTTCACGTTTCCATGTGGCTAGATCCCCACGGGAGACCGTTCTGCATGGCGTGGGCCCAGCTCCCACTCAGAGGGACCAGTAGAGAGCGACACAGGACCCACGCCCACGGATAGGTTCTCCCGTGGGGAATCAGGCCTGCATTGTACCAAGGCTGCTATGAAACTTGCTTTTGCTAAAACTCCCTCACCCTGGATTGAAGCAACAAACATTTACTGCCTGTCTTTAAAGTAACTTCCTAAAATCCATGCTAAACCTTCCAAGGACGAGTGTAACCAGTTCAACCACTTTGCCCTTTGCATTTGCAAATATCCTTCTCTCTTGATGTAATTAGCAACATCCTCTCCTTTGTTATCTGTAAAAGGTAACCACCTGATGTGAACCTGTGCATAGTAAATGAGGACCTAGATGTAATGTACCCAGAAAGGCAATAAAAGCCTGTCAAGGAAAGAGTCGGCAGGATATCCTTTTGTGAGAGTGGCTGAGGCGTTCCAAGGCTCCCTCTCACTCAGAGAGTGGCCATGCCTTCCCTTTTCCTCCATAGGACTCGGTAGTCTGTGTGAATTTGTCTTGTGTTTCAGCCCTGACGCTGCGGACACCGCAGGCTGGTGTCCGTATCAGATCCCAACCACCTTTTGAGGGTCCAACTCAAAATTTGGGAATCTCCCTAATTTCTCTTGGTGATCTTTCCCCTAAACCAGTGATTTTCAACTGGTGTGCAATAAGAATTTTAAGACATGTTATATCTGACTAGTCAGGGGCCCTGGCCTCTTTTTCCTTAGGTTGTCAAATTAAAAAATGACAACTGCCAACACAACAGTGGCTACCTGGTGTGAATGAATCAAAATTATACCTACTTTTTTGTCAGATCGGCAAAAAATATATTTTTTAGTGTGCCACAGAATTTTAGTAGTTAGTGTATGTGTGCCCTGAGATGAAAAGGTTACAAATTTTTGCCTTACCACATTGTACCCCCATTGCATTGCCCTTTGCCTTGTCTCTCCTCTTGGACAGTGGTGGGCTGTGTCTGACGCATGTCTGTGCTCCAGCCTGGCCTAGCAGATTGTGTGTGTGTGTGTGTGTCAGAGAGAGAGAGAGTTATCTTATTTTAGGATCAATTCTTCAAGTTGGTATTATCACATATGTCTATCTGGCAGATGAGAAAAGTCTCCACGAGCAAGGATAAGAGTTGCTCGCACCAGTCTGGGACAGGTAGCCAAGGAGACCCGAGACCTGAGGCCTGGTCTTCCCACTCCATGTCTTGGCTCCTTCCTCTTTGTTTCTACAAGTTGTCCAGTGGTGTTTGTGGCTCATGTATGAAAATCACCTTGAATTCTGCACCGTGTAGCCAATACCATCCAGTGTCTCAGAATCCCTGTAGCCTTGGCCACAGAGAATCTGATTCCCCAAATCAAGCTATCATCCTGTGAACGACCCCTAGGTTGTAATGCCTGAGAAGGAAAAGCCAAAATGGAACATTGGAACTCCCAACCTCTCACAGGCCGGTATTAATCAATGCACCAACTAGCTATAGGTCTTAGTCCAGGTGAATTTTAAAGACTGAAATTCATCAATATGCCTCCATCTTATTATAGCCAGTAACATGACTAAATTGAAGGTGCTTGGATATGTTTGCCTTTAAGTTCATTTCCTGCTATCCCCTGTATCCTTGGGCCCTATGACTCATAAATCTGTATAACGCAAAACAGAATTCTGTAGTCTAAATAAAGACACCACAATGAGACAACCATTTTTCTTAGAGTAAGGTAGTATTACTGACTTTTGTCTTGTTCACTACCCTGTTTTTAAAAAAAAAAAACTCTATAAAATCATCAATATTTTTAAAGAAATTTGCCTAATTTTTTAAGGAAACAAGGCAAAGAAATTGAGGACAAGTATGACAAGGTAAAGGGGTCACTCAAGGTAGCATCATCAGTTTTGGGTTTGACATTGTCCAATATAAAAAGAGCACGGACCTCCCTGAGTTCAAGTCTCAGCTAAAACAAGTCTTGAAAAATCATTGAAAAATTCTGATTTTCAAGACTTTTTGGAGAAAATTCTAATTTTCTTTAACTGGCAAGTGAGGATGTTTGAAGAATTAAATGCAGTAATACATGATGCACCCATCTGAGGTTCGGCCCGTATCAGGTGGAATAATTGCTAGTTGAGTACAGCTGCCCCTCAATTTTCACAGTGTGTTGTTTCCGAAATATTTCGGTAAATAGGAACTTCTTTCCCCTTTGAGGAAACTTTAGAATCTCGAGAGTCTGCCTATTTATTTTTCATTTCTTGAAAAAAATCTTTACCCAGAAATTCCGATTTCCACTTTAATCTGTTTTCCAGCTCTCTCAAGCAGTTAATGATTCATAAAATACTTAAATGCACCAGAGGATCTACCACCTTAAATAATTGCTTTGTAATACCAATAATCCTAACTGCCAGGTAGAGCTAGACTTTTAACACCTCATTGCATTGAGCAGGCATTACCTACTCTTTACCAAGAGAATTAACCAGACTAGTCCTTAAGCTCTGAAAGAGTAGAATTTAAAATAATTCTAGTGCATTTCAAAGAACTGAATGTACACAGAGGACCTATGTTTGACTTGGCAGAAAGAGAAGGAAACCTGGTTATTTTTTATTTCCTGTGGCCTTACACTTCTTAAGCCTGAAAATGTCCAGACTAGCTTTAATATTTGAGTAAAGTGAGTGGCCTTGCTTAATGTCTTCCAAACTTTTGCTCTAAGAACTTTAACTCTCGGAATTTAAAAGGAGCATAATGGTCACTTTAAGTTCAGGCCAATGCTGTGACCTATCCTCTTGTGTAGGAGATTTCCCCACAAAAATGTACTTCTGAGTTTGCCTTAGAATGAAAAAAAGTAACCCATTTCAAAGTTCCAAGGAGACATTAGGAAATCAGTACTTCCCCTTGGAGATGCAGGCATTGCAATGCTAAAAATTTGAAGTCTAGCTGAGGTGAAGTACTTCGATATTATGGATAAAGTAATACCTTACGTTTCTTAGACTCTGTCTAAAACACTGTACCACTTGTACAGACCCATAACTTTGGCAAAAAAAAAAAAAAAAAACCACAACTATTCCTTCTGTACTTAAGTATCATTTTTTTCTTTTTCATTGGTCAGACCTTCTCCTCTTGATCAGACCCACTGGTACCCTACCCACCTTGGCCTCATAATCCCAAAGCCTCCAAAAAGTCGAATTGGCTAGAACATAGGATTTAGTTATAAAATATAAAGAAAAAATGCCAAGAATTGGAAAAGCCTCACACCGATTATTTTTTCAGTACTCCTGGGATATGTTGACCAAAAAGTAAGAGGCTGAGGAACCAAAGCAGGAGCGTCACATGACAAAGCAGAGGCTATGTCTGTGTAAGCCAAAGAAGAAAATCCTGAACAACTCAGGATGCGTTTCCACAGAGATTGTTTTTTCATTCATTTGTGTGTATAGTCATTTTCTGAGGAGAGAAGGAGTAGTGAGTCAGTTGGTTCATTGTCTGAAGTTTCTGGAGATGCCCTGTATAGTTGAGAAGGGGAAGGGTCATCAAGGAACATGTATAAAGGGACCCATGGACAAAGCCAGAGGGGGTTAGGATGGAGGGTGGGAGGTGGGGTGGGGAAAGTGGTGGCAAGAAAATGGAGACAACTGTACTTGAACCACAATATAAATAAATGAATAAATAAACAAAGAAACTGGGAAAAAAAGAAGTAATGAATAAAAAGTTTAAGTTGGTTTTCAGATGTATGTAACAACTGATGGCCATGGAATGCCTGCACACCAGGCGCAGTTTCGTCTCAGTGCTTATGCATACCACTCGTTTAGTCCCTACGACAGTAAGGTAGGCACTGTTGTTAGCCCCACTTAACAGAAGAGGAAAGCAATGCAGAAAGGGGATAACCTGCCTATTATAGACCAAACTCCCCAAAATTCATACATAGAAGCCCTGTCCCCCAGTGTGCCTGCACTTGCAGATAGGGCCTTTAAGAGGGTAATTAAGTTAAGTGCGGTCATAAGGGTGATGCCGTAATATAACAGGGCTGGTGCCCTTATAAGAAAAGGTAGAGACACCGGAGCTCCCTCTCTGCCATGTGAGAATACAGAGAAGATAGCTTGCCGTCTGCAAGCAAAGAACCAGCTCTGCCAACACCTTGATCTTGGACTTCTCTTTTCCAGAACAGTGAGAAATTTCTGTTGTTTAATGAGCCACCTGGGGTATTGCTATGGCAGCCTGAGCTAACACATTGCCCAAGGTAGGTCAAGAGAAACAGGGATCAAACCCAGGCACTCACGCTCCACCCTTTACTCACAAACCATTTCGCTACATGCCTCTGTAGAGTCTGGTCCCTGGAGAGGGAGTCGTGAGATCTCCAGCTTAGACTCCAGTGCAACTCTCAGTAGAAGTTTTGCTTTAATTGCTGACAGCCAGGGTCCCTGAGCATTTCTTTAACTTTCTCTCTGCCTCCAGCTATAAAATGGGAAAAAATAGCTTATACCAGACAAGACCAAATGAGACAATATAGATGCAAATACTTTGTAAAGTGTAAATCACAAAATAAATGGCCCTGTGTTATAAAGGATAATGGCCTCAAAACTATTTGCCATCACATAGAATCATTTCTGAAAGGCCAGCCCACAGCATCTCACGGATTTCTACCTGGATGTCTAAGGGAAAACCAGGTTGAAAAGGAAGGGTTGGGGGGGAGTGGAAATGGGATTCAGGAGAGGGAATATGTTCTTCAAAGAAACAAAACTGTCTTTTCTTACTTTCTCAATCACCATGTTTCACTTTAGTGTTTTGTAATAGAGTGCTGGTAGAAACCATTTATTACAGATTCAATATATTTATTTAATTGAATTAAATAAATACTGAGCACCTGGTGCAGCCATGTGCTAGGTGCTACGGGGAATGAAAAGTAACTATTGCTTATTGTGTTCAAAGAGCTTATGATCTAATAGAAGTAAAAGCTCTAAAAAGAAATGTGGCATAATAGAAAAAAAAAAAACTCTGGATTTTGAGAGTCAGAAGACAGGCTCAAGTTGTGTATCCACCTATGTAGTTTACTGGACCATTCCCCATGTGCTCCTCCCCACTAGCCACCATCACCTTTTAACTCTTAACATCTGTTAAGAGCTCAGGAAAGTCTATCCTCTCTTTCTTGACTTAGTCAAATCCCTGTCAAGAAATCCCACTATAATCATGAATCTTTGCTAATTGTTATGCTCTTTGCCCCCTGCCCATGAGCTACCACTGTGTCTCATACACAACCTGTGCTCATCAAATTTATGAAAGAGAGGAAGGGAGAAAGAGGGGAAGGGTGGAACCTAGCTAACATTTACTAATCAGCAAAGTAACTTGTCCACTCATTTGTAAAATAGAGAAGATAATGCCCATTTTCCAGGGTTATTATGAGAATTAAATAATCAATGAGATGCTATTTCCTAAAATGTAAAGGGAAAACCATTTTAATACAGGTAGACTGCTAAAAGCATTAGAGCAGTAGGAGATGAAAATACAGAGCTAAAAGAGAATGAAGAAAAGATCATTAATTCCCTCCAGAACAGGGCAGACTTAATGGAGAAGATAGTATTTACTCTATAGATAATGTGTGAGTATGAGTGTGTGCATGTGTGTGTGTGTTTGAGCTGACTCCTCACCAGAATGTCACTCTGTAAGGATAGAAATTTCTGTTTTGCTCATACCTATATTCTCTTTTTTAAATTCTATTTTATTGATTATGCTATTACAGTTGTCCCAATTTTCTCCCTTTTATCCCCCTCACCTAGCACCCACTACTCCCTCAGGCAATCCCCAAAACATTGTCCATGTCCATGGGTCATGCATACAAGTTCTTTGGCTACTCCATTTTCTATACTGTACTTTACGTCTCTATGGCCATTCTGTGAGTGCCCAGTTGTACTTCTTAATCCCCTCACCTCTTCACCCATTCCCCTATAGCCCCCTCACATCAGGTAACCATCAAAACACTGTCCATATCCATGATTCTGTCTTTGTTCATCTTGTTTGCTTAGTTTGTTTTCGAGATTCAATTGTTAACAGATATGTATTTATTGCCATTGTATTGTTCATAGTTTTGATCTTCTTTTTCTTAAATAAGTCCCTTTATATTTCATATAATAATGGTTTGGTAATGAGGAATTCCTTTGTTTTGGGTTTTTTTTTTTTCTGTCTGGGAAGCTCTTTATCTCCCCTTCAATTCTAAATGATAGCTTTGCTGGGTGGAGCAATCTTGGCTGTAGGTCCCTGCTTTTCATGACATTGAATATTTCTTGTCAATTCATTCTAACCTACAAAGTTTCTTTTGAGAAATCAGCTGACAGTCTTATGGGAACTCCCTTATAGGTAACTAACTTCTTTTCTTTTGCTGTTTTTAAGATTCTCTCTTTGTTTTTAACCTTTGGCATTTTAATTATGATGTGTCTTGGAGTGGGCCTCTTTGCATCCATCTTGTTTGGGACTCTCTGTGCTTCCTGGACTTGCATATCTATTTCCTTCACCAAATTAAGGAAGTTTTTTCTTTCATTATTTTTTTTAATAGACTTCCAATTTCTTGTTCTTCCTCTTCTCCTTCTGGTACCCTGCAAATGCAAATGTTGGAACACTTGACATTGTCCCAGAGGCTGCTTGCACTATCCTCATTTTTTTAAATTCTTTTTTCTCCTTGTTGTTCTGACCAGTTGTTTTTGTTTCCTTATGTTCTAAATCATTGAATTGATTCTCAGCTTCATCCACTCTACTGTTGTTTCCCTATAAATTTTTCATTTCAACCAGTGTATCCTTCATTTCTGACTAGATCTTTTTTATGCTATTGAGGTTCTCACTAAGTTCCTTGAGCATCCTTATAAACAGTGTTTTGAACTCTGCATCTGATAGATCACTTCTCTCCATTTTGTTTAGTTCTTTTTCTGGATTTTTGATTTATTCTTTCATTTAGGCCACATTTCTTTGTCTCTTCATTTTGGCAGCCTCCCTGTGTTTGTTTCTATGTATTAGGTAGAGCTGCTATGACTCCCTGTCTTGGTAGTGTGGCCAAATGCAGTAGGTGTCCTGTAGGGTCCAGTGGCACAGCCTCCCCTATCATCCAGCTTGGTACTCAAGGTGCACTTTCATGTGGGCTGAATATACCCTCCTCTTGTAATTGAGCTGTGATTGCCATTGGTAGATCAATGGGAGGGATTTACCCAGGCCAGTCAGCTGCAAGGACTGGCTGTAACCACCAACCACCAACCACCAACCCTCTGCCTTCTGTGAAGAATCAGTTGTGCAGAGGCAGGGTGTGCAGGCCAAGGTCAGCCCCCACCTGTGTCCTGCCTAAGGCCACCTGCCTAGGCTATACAGCAATCTGAGATGGCTGATACTTGTGCTGGGCTTAGAGATCCCAGGTGAAGTCAAAACTATCAATCTAAGCTGGTTGCTGCTAGTGCTGGGCCTGGGACCACTTAGCAAGAAGTACAGCGGCTGGGAGCTTACCGAGGCTATCTGTTGCTTGTTTGATAGGATTTAGGAAGTTGTGAAGCATGATCCAAGACCAGCCATTCATATGGAAAAGTCATGGTTAATAGTTTCGGTGGAGTGGGATGGAATCTCAGGGGATCTCCAAGGTGGGTCAAACAGTGTTAACCAGGTTGATGGAGTCTCAGATATGGCAGCCACCTGCTGGCTCTGTGGCTCTGTTGGGGGAAGGCTCAGAAAAGGGACAATGGCCTCTGCCCACCCTTCTGTCTGGGTTAAAGCTGTCCCCCAAATCCCACTTTGATGCCAGACACTTCAGTTCCTACCTGTATGCTACTGGTGTCTTTAAAGCTGCTAACCAGGTACTGGAGCTCAGAGCTAGTGAGTTTTAGTAAGTCCATTTGTAGGGTCTCTAAGGGAAACTGCTTGGAACTCCAGAAGTTTCTTCTACTGATTCAATCTCCACTGGTTTTTGTAGCCATGGGGACTTAATTTTCTTGGCACTGGAACACTGGGCTAGGGGTTCGGTGTGGGGCTGAGACTCCTTGATCCTGAGATATCCCTCCTGAATTTTTATCCACCACATGTGGGTGTGGGACCAGCCCATTCTGTATCTCTGCCCCCCCTACCTGTCTGGATGGATGTGGTTTCTATAATTCCATAGTTGTCAGACATCCATTCTACTCAATTTCTGACAGTTCTGAGTGATGGGTGTTCTATATCTTAGTTGTAATTTTGATGTGGTTGTGCAAAGAGGCGAGCCATGCTTACCTAGGCCACCATCTGGATCAGCCATCTGATAGCTGTATTCTCAATGCTTATAACAATATCTGGAACATGATTGGAGCTCAACAAATATTTATTGAATGATTAAATAATAATGTACCAATAATGAATGAATGAATAAGTAAAGGAGATAGGGAATATCAGGTGAAATTTTATGAGTGCAAGCACAGACCAATGGTGTTGATGTGAGAAGCCTGGGCTTGGAGGGACCAGGTTGCAGAGGAGGAGGGAGGTGAGTGGTAAAGTTCCAGCAAACATGAACACATATGTTTTGGCTGATGAATAACCTGCTGGTCTCGTGGACTTTAGACCACATTTGCATGGCTGATTTGCAGAATTTCTGAGTTTGCAAACAAAAGCGTCTAAGCACTGACATCTTTAGGTGAAAGTGAAGGGGAAATGGTCCGATTATTAAAACATTGAAATGAAATCTCTCTGTCAGGCCTAATAACCCGTCATCAATAAGTCCTCCTCTGCACAACATGGGTCTTTGACAACATGTGACATGCAAAACAGTAAAGGAAAAATTGCGTCTATAATTGTAACAAAGATGAAAATTACAGAAATCATCAGGAGCATCTGCATTCAAAATGCCAGTGAATATGAATCATGTTATTTGAACTGAAATGTGGCATCACTACAGATACTGGTTAAAATTTTAAATTCTATGAATAATGAATAACATGCCACTTTTAAAATTATAAAATAAAAGTGTAATTGCTGTTACCTTTTGGAAAAATCTTGCTCGTAAAAGCACTTAATATAACAAGCGGAACTGAAAATAAACTGGGTACTAAAGACTTTCAGTCAGTGCATCGTGGCCTTTTTTTCTAAATGTTAAGAAATTACTACCTAATCAGTGTCAGTGATAATGATCTTTAATCTTACTAGTGTGAGATTGATGATAAATACCAAGTACTGATTTTTTAATAACATAAAAAAAAGACATACAACATATTTTCAAGTCATCTAGCTCTCCTTAAGAGAAAGTCTTTACAGTCCAGCTATTGTAATGTAATTCAAATTAAATCTTTTTTAAGGTGTCATTTTAATGCAAATAACATAGCTGCAGACTTTTAAACTATTGGTGCCCAAATCTTATTTTTATCTAAGGTTCAGAAATAACTGAATTCTTGTCTAATTACATAACGACTAATTTGGAACCTCATTTATTTAGAGAGTCTCTGGCATAGCAAATCCATTTAAAATGATGCATAGGAGCAGGTCATTAAAGATTAAAGCAGAAATCAAGATGAAAAAGATAAGATTAAATTTGATTTCAACTGTTCAGATTACTTGAGAAGAGCAGTGAAATGGTAGAGGGAGGAGCTCAAAGAGACAAAGAAAGAGTCAGGATAAGGGAGTGCCACTCCCTGAGGCACCAATAACTTTTTTAATCTTTCCAGTATACTTCCAGTTGCAAAGCTGACAACATAGAAGTAGAAAAGGTAACTTGATTGGATATCGATGTGTGTTGGGGATTCCCAGACACAGGAAACCTTCCCCATGTCTCCTGTTCTACAAGGGAATGCCAGTCCTCCTGACTGATCAGAGGAGGACAGAGCATCCAATGAGCAGAGCCATTACACATGGCAGTGCTAGTCTACAGCAAGCTCTCTGTTATAGCAAGCTCATGGAGCTGCTTGAGCAATAATACACACACACACACACACACACACACTCAAAATGGTTTTCAATAATGAATTTCATAGTTTGTGAATGGATTTTGCATACATAATCTCACTTCATCTTCACACCAGCCCCAAAAAAGAACAAATACCTTTACTAGTCCCATGTGTTACCTTTAGGTTAGGTAACAAATCTAAGGTGTAACACACCTAAGGTGCTAGGAGTAGACTTCAAAACTTTTGCCTCCAAATCCCAAAATGTACTCACTTCCTGTTCATTGATACATCCTTATTTCTTTCACTCTTACTAGAATTTTCTCTCTCTTTTCAACCTCTTCATTTTTCTTTTACCAACTTCCTCACCATTTCTTTCATTTTTCTTCCTTCCCATGCCATTTCCTGCTCATTTCCTCTTATTCCTACCTATGTTTTGGCTCTGCCAGCAGCCTCAGAGAGTATATGTAGCTCATCCAAGCAGACATTCTCAGATCTGAAGAGTCTGGTGATGCGCTCTGAAAGGCAGAAAGCTTTTCTGTGTCTGAGGTTGTTCCTGCTATGGCAAAAGCATCGCCCACTGAGAACTAGTTCTGGGAAATGGAAGTCCCTATGGGTTAGATATGAGTACTTTTCCGAATCCTCCTTTTATGCCAGAAAATAAGGATCTCATAGGTCCTTAAGTTCACATGGAGGTGGTTCATCTATAAAAGAATGTCAAATATGTGGTTTTCCATATGTCCTTATGACTCAACTTGGAACTACAGAAAGCAAACCTCTCTCTATCCCTGCTCCAGGAAGAAACTTAGACTCTGTACAAAAAAGACCACTTATAATATTTTTCTAAATCTGAATCATAAAGCAAATGTCCAGGCTTCTATTCCTCTCCCAAGGATCAATTGAGCTCATAAGCAGGGATGATAACTATCCACAGCAGTGTTTCTCGGAGTATGACCTTATCAGAAGCACCTGCATCAATGGAGAACTCGTTAAAAATGCAAATACATGGCCTCCAAACCAAATCTAATGAATTAGAAACTCAGGGGTGTGGGGAGGGCAGTTAATAAGTCCTCCAGATGATTCTGATGCTGGTTGAAGTTTGGAAACCACTTGTCTAAGTACGGCTGCATGGGAGTAGCCCTGCCCTGGGAGTTAGGATACATGGGACTTAGTCCTAGTGGGGCTCCTCACTGCCCTAGGAACACAGTAAATTGTATCCCCTCTTCAAGACTCATTTCCTCACTGGTCAAATGATGAAATCTTCCTTGGTAAATACCAGGCACTCTTCTCTTAGGTATATTCTGTGGTCCTTCATGAAAATTATGGTTTGAGCCAGTGGTAGAATAAGGCTCCCAGCCCAACATCATCAATAAGATTTGCTCTTACTCCACAATATTCTTACTTTCTTAAAGTCTTGAAGCTTATTTTCCAAAAGTCTTGAGTTAGAATACAGTTGAACTTGAGAGGAGGTGCCTCAGTTATCACTTATATTATGGTTCACGTGTCAGCTAAGCAACCAGGATCCAGAAACAAGGGGCTGGGCTGACACCAGTGGAGTAAACCAGC